>MKYW01000003.1:1668513-1683194 GCA_015776835.1 Aphidius ervi | reverse complement strand
TTTTTTTTTTTTTTTTTTTGTCTTTTAAATTAATTATTTTTTCTTTCGTTTATTTATTATACTTGTTTTTATGCATAATATGTATTTTAAAATTACAATGACAAAAAAAATATATATCAATAAAATTAAAGGTAATCGAGAAGTGTGTTTATTAACATCGAATCAGATTACGTGACGATAAATAAAGCCCTCATTGACGACGGATAACAACGTTGTTAATCAACATTTGATATGTGAATTATATACATCATCAGTTAATTATATTTAACAATCGACAGAAACAAAACAATTTTTTTTCATTCAATGGCGCCAACTAAACAACAAAATAGACACATAAATTTGTATTTTTTTTTTTTTTTTTTTGTTAATTCGTTTCTTGTTTTTTTTCATTCAAAATGTTAATTAATTTTTTTTTCTTACTTTTAAATGTTTCTTGTTATTTTTATTACAATTAATCACAGATGATGATCTTTAATTGTCTTCAATATATAAATTTCATATATAATTTTTATGATCTGTAATTGTAGTTTAAACGAATAAAAAATATAAATACATTGAACAATAATTATTGGCACTTGATTTACATTGAATAAAAAAAATTAAATTAATTTTAAAATATCGATCTTTGAGTGTTGGATGATATCAAGTTAATATTATTATTATTTTTGCAATTCAAGTATTTTATTTATTATTTTGTTGATTTTAATTAATTAATTGGTTTGATTATTGATATTGCATTTATCAATAAATTTATTATGATTAAAAATATATACTTACATAAAAAGAAAATTCTCGAATGAATATTTTTAGTATGTCGTTATGGATTTTCTTGTTGAGGTTTAACCAATTTTATTATTTATTTGTCCTTGAATAAACCCTATTTATTAAACTACTCAATAGTCAATGACCCGAGGGGTTATTTACTTTTATTATATCAACCAGCCTTCAATTGAATATTATTTATATATATATCACGTTTAAAAATATATTTATTAAATTGATTTATTTTCTGTGTCACGTGTTGACAAACGTTCTTTTCATAAAAAAATAGTCTTTATTTAGATCTCAAAGATGTAGCCATAATTATGTGTCATCTATTTTTTTTTTCTCTTTTTTGTACGTGACTTCCTTTGATTCAATTTTTAAAAATAATTATATAATAAAATTGGCAAATATAATGAAATTTATTTATTTTTATTAATCAAATATAATATTTAAAAAAAAAACTTGTTTAATATTGTTAAATAAATAAATAATTTAATTAACAAAAAAAGATAATAATATTTTTATAAATTAAAATTTAATATTATTTTTTTTATTTGTTGTCATTGTTTTAATAATGATAAATTAATAATTCATTTGACTGTATAATTTAGCAAAATGTATATTCAAGTGAAAAATCATATTGTCAAAAATAAAAAAATAAAAAATAAATATGTTGTCTGTCTGACATGGAGGATCACTGAGGAACTTTCAATTTGACTCATTGTCGTCTCAGGCCAATTTGATTAGCCAGAGTTCAATGGGATAAATTTACTTAGTCTTTATGACAAAGTGTTTTTTCCTTTCTGCAATAATACTCTTATTACTATATACTTTTCATAAATTTTTTTTTTAATAAATTGCACTGTTTACATTTTTTTTTTTTTTAATGAGGAAATATTGAAAGAAATAAAAAATTAATTAAAGCTCTTTCATGATATGGATAATTTGGTGTTATCAGTTTTTGATTGTCTGTTTTTAAATAACAAACAAAAATTATAAAGAATGTTTTAAAAATAAGGATAGGTAGTTATTGGAAATTGGATATAAAAAAAATACATTTAGCTGTTGTTGATAATTATTACATCTACTATGACCGTTATACTTATCAGTATAATATCTTAATTTTTTTTTAAACAATTTTATTTTTTTACTTGGTTCTTTGAAATACTCTTAAACCATCAATTGCCGTTTTTTTTTTTTATATTCCAATGTTTTTGCTTCAATAGTAGCGTGTGTAATGCGTATACTACAATCGAGTCGGTGAACTTTATTGGCATGAGGATGATTCAAGTACCAATTTTAAAACTTGACGATACAGTAATACTATAAATATAAATATATATGTGATAAGAAATAATAAAATATGCAAAATCAATGAACCGAAATGTGTATATATTATTTCACATCAATGATCATTCCATATAAATAAATAAATAAAATAAAACACAAAATTAAGATAAATTTTCTATCTTTATATATTTATAGTAATAAAATAAAGAAAATAAAAAAATTTAAAACATTAAAACATCTAAAATAATAAACTTGATTAAACAAAAACATTCGTCAAATCAAAATTAATTTATAAATAAATAATTAATTTAGAAAATCAATACAAAAAAAATATATGGATTTTATTTTCTGAAAAAAAATAAAAATTCTAATATGCTTGATCACTTCTCAATACTAATAATAATAATAATAAATTATTAGATTATAATACCGAGTTTTATTGAGTATACAATTTTGTTTGTTGTTAATAAAAAATAATTATAATAAATAAATTGAAAAAAAAAAAAAATGATTGGCGTCAAAGACTAGTTTTTCAATGACTAGATTGGAATTTATATATTAAAAAAAAATATATATAAAATATACATTTATAAAAATAAAAAAAATATATATATAATTTGCATTTATCTGTATAAATATATGTGTATATTGTGCAGTTGCAATGGAGAAATGCACTTGTTTAATTTTAATTACAAGACAGTTGTATAAATTAACAATTGGAATCTGGTTTATTCGCTGATTTAGTTTAATTGATGTACTACAATATTTTTTCTTGTCTCTATAAAATAATAAATATTCAATTTTTTTATTTATTTTATTTATTTCATTTTCACGTCATCGATATGTAGCTAAACTTGATCAAAAAATTAAATCGATTTTACTTCCCGTAATGCATAAAATTTGACATTTATCAAATTTTTTATTTTGTTAATTATTTATTTTTTTTTTCTTTTTTTATATATGGCTTTTGAATTATTATTAGTTTTTTTTTTTTAAAATATTAAATGAGCCTGGTTTATTGAGTTTAATAAACATTTGTTAATATTGTAATTTTCATAAGTAATCAGAAGCTTTATTTAGTATGTAATAATATTTTTTTTCTATATAAATACTTGTCGTGGTTAATTCAAGTTGTTTGTCCTTCCAGTGTATAAAAAAATCTGTACAAACATTTTTTTATTGTCAATTTTTTTTTGATGACACTCTTCACATGAATGTTATATTATTCATCCTAACTTTAGAGTTAAAAAAGCGTAAGTGCCAAAAACACGTAAAGAAAATAAATTAAAATCAATAAAATTAGTTTTTTTTTTTTAATTTGAATTTTGAAAAAAATAATTTTCATCTAATCATTTGAGATATAGCAAGTTGACAGTGAAAAAATGAATGGAAAGCTTGCTACTATGTCAAACACAAATTACAGATATAAATAAATAAATAAATAATTTTATTACAGCGACAATTTAATATTTAAAAAAAAAAAAAAATTTCTAAATGTGGGTATTGTTTAAAGAGGCGTAATATAATGATGAGGAAACAATTTTCCGATGAGTTCCTTGGCCAATTGAATGATGTGCAATTTGACGATGATGATGATGATGTCGCAAATCGATCCCCGGACCTCCCAGGGTCTATCAATAATATTACCGCGTCCATAGAAAAATAAATAAAAAAAAAAAAAAATACTTTCTCGCAAAATGTTTCGTGACTTGAAAATTTTTATTCATGAGTTTTATTTATTTATTTTTTTTAAATTTATCATTGTATATTGACTCAAAATAACACACAATTTTTATTTCATGAAAATAATTTTTTTCTACTTTCAATATTGATTATTGTATAAAATTTTTTGCATGAAATTAATAGAAAAAAAAATGTGATAATTTATCGTTGATATATTTAAATTTTTCATCGTCATTTTTTATCATAAATCATTAAATATAGAGAGGTGTGATTATAATTCATATATACATGAGAGTACATGATGATATTATTATTATTTTTTTTTTTTGCAAAATCATTGCGTGCAAGGAAGAATCAAAACTTGAGAGAAACCAGAGCAACAATTTAATTTAAATTTTTATTTTTTTAAATCATGAGAATAATAGATCATTTTTACTCGTCGCAATGTTCATCAATCTACACACGAATTAGTTTTTTTTTCATATACAATATTTATAAGTTGAAAAAAAAAATAAATTATTACGTAAATTTAAAATTTATTATATTTTGAAGAAATGTAATTCTTAAAATATATATATATCAATAACACATTGAATTTAAAAATTTAATATTATTAACAAACTTTTGAAATTAAAAAAAAAAAACATTTGTGCATACATGATATACATTTGAATTTGCGACACTATTGTAGAAAGTAAGAATGATTAAATACCTCGTCGCTATATGAAATTCAAAAAATTCTTGGAACATGTGTGTTTGAAATTCTATAAATGTTTTACCTCCAATTATTGCCATATATTGAAATATATTTCACTTTTTATATTGACTAATTTAACTTGATTATTTTTTTTATTTTTATTAATCATTATGTAATCATTATTAATTAATATGAAAATTAAAAAATTTACTTGTTTATGTTGTTAAATTATTTACAATAATTTTTCATTAGTTTAATTATTTAAATATAATTATTAAATCAGTAGTAACAGTCAATGCTTGTCAGACATTTCAAGTAAAACCTGCTACTAAAATAAATAAATAAAAAAAATTCAATCACGTTTGTCTTACTATTTTTATAAAAAAAAAAAAAATTCTATTTTAATTAAAACCTGACAAATACAGATTATTCAAAACAAATTTAAATTTATCATTCTAAAAAAAACCATTAAAATTTTCATAAATAATAATAAAATAAATATTATTTCTGTATTAAAAAAAACTTTTCAATTTAAAATTACGAAATCATCATGAGAATGAGAATAATATAGTCCATATTTATAACAACCCTCTTGATAAAATTACAAACAATACAAATAAAATTATTATATTCACAAGAATAATATTCCCATTATTCAAATATTATTTTCAAATATGTATAATTATTATTTTTCATTGTGTTAAAAAGAGAAATGAAAAATATAATTTCAAAATTAGATTAATCCACATATAATTACCCAAAAATAAAAATATAAATTTCTAAATAAAATATAAACAATTAATATTTAAATATAAAAAAAATATATTAAAATATATTTATTGTTGATATATATTTGCATTGACTATCACAGGTGTCGATTAATTTTTTTTTTCTTTTAAAAAATTTATAGATGACATGACTTTGTGTATATATGTATATTTTATTTTCTATCTCTATCTTGGTCACGTAGCATCGCACGCGATTCGAGTGGTTTGTTGCCGCCGTTATATGCGATATACATAGATACCTATACAGCTATATGTGTATACAGCTGTGTAGATTGTATAGAAGCTTATACCCACACCCAACATTACAACCCAACGTCAGTTGGTGAACAGCCGCGATTGGTGCCGGTTCAATCGAAATATTATAATTCGAAAAAAAATCTTTATGTATTTAATTTTCGAAAATTGACATATTGACATTTACTCATTTTAAAAAATTAATTAATTAATGGATATATATAATTAAATTAATTAGTGATTAAAATAAATGCTAAAATTTATTTTAAAAAAAGTGAAATATTATTTTGGATCTTTGACATTTTAATTTTTTTCAAGTGAATATATTAATAGGGTGAGTTGATTAATTATAATTAATTTTTATTAATATTTTTTTCAATTGAGTTAATTAATAAAAATTTTAATTGACAAATTATTGGCTTATTTTTGACATTTATTTTTTGTCATATTTTATTGACAAATATATTTTTTGAAATTTAAAAGAAATAAGGTTTGTTTTTTTTTTTTTTGAGTCGAGCTAGAAATTAGGTGTTTAAAGATTGACTGTATATTTTTATATTTTATTTTTGATATACAGTGTCAATGTACCATGTATTATTAATATATTTTTTTACCTTTGTCGGTAGTTAATATTAGCAAGGTCATGTGTATCAGCCTTCTGTTACACTGTATATATAAAATTATAATCGTAAATAATCTATATATATTTTCATATCTTATTTTCTACATCCTTATTTTTTTATTAGACAGTAAATATGCTAATTATTATTTCAGTGTCCTTCTTTTTTTTATAAATCACATTTAACTATTTCTTTAAAATTTATACAAGTATCATTTTTAAATTTAAAATTAAAGCACAAGATAGAAAATTTTTTTTTCTCTTTTATTTTCATTGATAGAGTTTTAATTATTTTTTTTCTAAAGTTGATATAAAATATTATTCTAGTGAACTTATTTTTTTCTACAAATGTTAATTGCACATGTGTAGTTTTTTTTTTTCTTTAAATATTTAAAATTTATACGAGCTTTTTTTATGAATTATAATTGTAATCGTATTTGTAAATTTACTTATTTTCTGTTTATAAAATTTACAGACATAATATTATTTATTTTTATAATTCAATGCTTAATTATTTTATGATTATTATTTTTTTTTTTTTAATGAGAATCAAGTTATTGTATTGGAACGTGTATGATTCAACTGATGACTAAGAAAATTATATTCGCTCATGTGCAACATTAACACTGTAAATATCTATGTTATTATTTTGCTATAATATATTTTTAAATTTCAATTTTAATACACTGATGAATATTGTAATATCAGTGTTTTCACTCGATGTCATATAATTACAAATGAAACAAGAAAAAATAAAAACGAAAAAATACTTTCTCATTTCATTAATAAATTTATTTTTTTAAAAAACATAAAATGTCAAATGATCCATCGTTAAAAACAATAATAAATTTTTTAAAAATATAAAAATATAAATACTCAAATTAAAATTATAAAAATAATAATAATAACTGACACTTTCACTTGTTGTAAATTCAATAATAATCACGTAATTTAACTTTAACTAATCTGTCGTTTCTAATTTTCCTTTTTTGTTTTGTCCAAAGAATGTGACAATAATATAAATAAATTTTTTAAATTTTTCATCCTGTTATAAGTATACTTATACAATAATATTCATTAAATACGAAAAAAAATTATCGAAAAAAAAAACTACATAAAACGAGCATAATATTTTCTTATTTGAAAAAAAAAAAAAAAAAAATTATATACATTTAACGAAATTATTTGAATGAAAAAATACGTCAACCGTTACAAAAAGTACTTGTAAAATATATAAAAAAATATAAAGAAATAGATATTAAAAAATTTTGCAAATTCTGGTACACTGAATTGTTTTTTTTTTTTTATATTTTTAAATAATAAAAAAAAAAAAAGAATTCTTTAAATTTATTGCAGTGTATAAATTTGTACGAAAAAAAAAAAAAAAACAGATCGCGTAACGGATATAAATTTTTATTATTTAAAAAATAGACATAAAATTGCATTGAATTTTTTATAAATATATGTATATAGTGCAGAATTTTACAGGGTATATAATATAAATAAAAGTATATCGGCCAAGTTGCTGTGAAAGTGTCGTGAGACGACGGAAAACATTGTGCGACACGGGAAATGCCACTGGAATGCCATTCTTTCTTTTATTATTATTATTATTATATTATTATATTTATTTATTTTTTTATAACAGCTTCTATTTGCGGCAAAAGAAGAGATTGTTTAAACCATATAAATCGTGAGACATGGATCATTTATATACGAAAAAAAAAAAGAGAAAAACTTGAAAAAAAATGGAAAAGAAAAAAAAACTTTTTACTTTGTTAACAATTATAAATAAGAAAATAATTAAACAACAATATGTCTATGAATTTTTCATTATAAAAAAATTAAATAATCAATTGTTTATAATTTAATGAAAAAAAAAAAAAAGAGTAATTTAAAATTGTTTTTACTAATGATAATTATTAATTACTAAAAGATAACGAAAAAAAAAAAATATATAAAAATGATAACGGTTTATCTTTATAACTTTGTTGATCATAAAAATTTCGAATAACAATTGAAATTTTAATCGGTTTTAATTATTATAAATAAATAATTATTCATTTCTTTTTTTTTGTTTTTTTTTATCATCGGTATTTAAATTAATTAATCATAATTATATTTATCGATGAAAAACAAAGAAAATAATATGATTCAATAATAAAAAATGATAAAAATTAATTGATACTTGATAAATAAAAATATATATAATTTTATTTTATTTATAAAAAATATTTTGACCGCTAGAATATCAAATTATCAACTGACATTGAATTTATATATTAAACCCGTGATTTGTGCTTACAAACCGTATTAAAATTGAAAATTTTTTTTTCCAGATCGCTTGATACGATCGTGTATAATATTATTTCCGGAAAATAAATTTTAAATAAATTTAAATCATATATCAAAACGTATTAATCAATTTATATTTAAATTATAAATTAATTAATTAAATTTAAATATTATTTTTTAATTTAAATATAATAATATTTATAAATATTTTTATTTAAAAATGAAAGCTTGAAAGATAAAAATTAGCAGATAAATTTACGGATGCGTACGATGGTTTAATCCTACGACATGAAAATATACCAAGTATTTTTTTATTTTACTTTTTTCTTTTGTGTCTTTTGCATAAACGATTTTATTTTTATTTTTTTTTTTTTAAATACACCTGACAGGAAAATGTGTGCACATCTTGTGATTATCCCATATGTTGTTTTATTATTGCCACTGTTTTTATTTATTTTTTGATATTTCAACTTGCACATGGACTGCACACAGCCACACCTGACAGGATATGATCATTAGGATTTCTGTCACACGAACATGCTAAATTTATTCCCACAGGGTGCATCACAACAGCAACATTAAATATTATGTATATAGATATGTGGCAGTTTGAAATGTACTAATTTAACATACCATGCTGATTATTATAATGTGGATATGATTGGCAAATTCTTGAGACTCTCTCATCTGCTTATATACACATCAGAGATTATAATTTAATTGCACAATTGACATGACACAACAACATTGAGTATTGAAATAATTGAGCTGAATTAATTGATCAAATCATCATCATCATCATCATTTATATGAATGAATTTTAAATGATTACATGACTATATATAACCTGATCACATAATATTGTGAATTGAAATATTCACGACAAAACTATTCTCAAAAATATCCACAAGTAAAAAATAAATAAATAACAAATTTATTAAAGATTTTCAATAAATATATAATAATAAATTGAATAAATAAATAAAATAATCAAATATTTAATACAGAACTTGAAAGATGAAATATTAATAAAAAAAATTAAATGAAAAATCATAATAACATTGAGTAATTACAATACAATGACAAATTAATTCATTTTTAAATAAATAAATTTTGAATTTATCCAAGATGCATATGATAATAGTTAATTTAAAAATAATAAATAAATTTTTCAAATGCAATATTTATTTATTTATCATGCTGATATACTGTTGTCATAATTTTTGAAAAATTTTAAATTTTCATAATATCATTATGTTTACATGTTACTATGCTTCACCTATTTTTATAATGATAAATTTTCATTTTAAAAATATCTAATGTTCTTGTTGCTAATACCCGCCTCATAGAATATTTAGTCATCATACAATTTTAAATAATATTTTATTATTATTTTCATTATGTTACTCGTTTAAATTTTTTTTCCAATGAATTTATATTCATTCTGTAAAATGAAATAATATGACTATATAGTCATTGTAATAATTTAAAACAAGAAAATTAAAATAGACAAAGAAAAACTAGAGAATAATGGAAAATAATATTGATTTTTTTTTTTTTTTCAAATCATAATGTTGTTGGATTATTTATCCACATATTTTTTCGTGGCACTTGATGTTACAGAGTGAATTTAATAATTGGCCAATCATTACCGCCTTCTTGGAATAATAATAACAATTATAATAATCATAATAATAAATAATAATAATTAGTCGTCGCGGGTGTTCTTTTTGACCGACATTGCGTATACATGTATGAGAAAAAAAGTAAAATAACAATCATCACAATATCATAATGAAAATTAAGGAAAAAAGATAACAGCAATAATAATAATAATATTAATACAAAGAAAAAAAAGAAAAAGAGATAGTATAAATGAAAACAAGACAAAAATTGTGAAAAAAAAAATAAATAAATAAAATGAAATAATAGAATAAAAAAATTAAATAGCATCGTCAAGAACTAGGACCAATTAAAATCCAAATGACCAAGATGGTAGATACTCACAAGACATGCTCATGTATACAAGTGTACACCTACGTGGGAAAGACATCCTCAAGATGCTTAATTGAAGTAAAAAAAAAAAAAATTAAATTAGAAAAAAAAACAATATATTTGTCTTGAAGAAAAAACGAAAAAAAAAACTTTTTAAAATAAAAATTAATATATGTTAATTAATTATTGATTAATTAATAGAAATAATTTTTAGTAATTTTTATAATTATTTATATTTAAATGTAAAAAAATAACAATAAGGAAATAAAAAAAATAATCTCAATAAGTGGTGTAAGTACACGCCTGGAAGACGATGTTAACTGGCGTAAAAAAACTTGGTGCAACCATCAGGCCAACCATATGAAAATCCACACAGTTAACACACATAAGGACATTGACTCTCGGTGAAACTTTCGCCAATTGCTTTCATATGGAGCAAGTGTATATATACATGTATCATTTAATCATACCAGCATACTGATAAATATATTGGCACAGGGTGAATAATATATATACATTTTTTTTCATTTCATTTTTCTCAATACTCTCATGTATTATAAAAAAAAAAAAATAACAAAAATCAAATAATAAAGATAAAGGAAAAAATATACCTGTTAAATGTCGAAAAAGATAATGTCGAAAAAAAAAAAAATGAAATGAAAAAGACCACCTTGCGCAGTTCAAAAAATTCTGTATCAAAAAAAAAAAAAAAAATATTGAATAAATCAAATTTGTTTTAATGAATATTACACTTGCAACGGTACTTTCTCTTTTATTATTTTTATTATTATTATCAACGTCATCTCAATGTTTTCGATAAAATAATAATAATAATAAAAAAAAAATCATTGAACAATTATTATACCATCAAACGGAAGTAACTGAAAAAGTGTCGGTTTATTTAAATTACATGCGAATTTGTAATACCAATTATTGATTCCGGAAATAGGTATTACTTGCAAAAAAAAAAAAAAGGAATAGAAAGAATAAATAAATGTATAAAGATTTGAAAGATACTGTACATTGTCACATACTTGAACAATTAGAAAAAAAAATATATTTAGTTTTTGATTATATATTTGTATTTTGCATACAATCGTGGGAATATTGTTTAGCAATATATTCAAAAGAGGGATTCTCTTGTTTAAGATATGAAAATAAAAAAAAAATGTTTATATATAAAATAAACAAAGATATGCTTGACTTCCTTTACCGGTTTGTTTTCTTGTATTTTTACTTTTTTTTCTAAATTTATTTCGTAATTTAAATTGAATTGTTAATTTACTTTTTTTAGACTTTTTTTTTTTTTTTTTTTTTTTTTTTTTTTTNTTTTTTTTTTTTTTTTTTTTTGCTTTGTTTATATTATTTATATTGTTATTATTTTTCATAGAAATTTATTGAAATTTATCTTAAAAAATAAGTCGGTTTTTTTTTACTTATGAAATTATTAATTTGGTTTTTTTTTTTACTTTGCCATTACGGTCTGTGAAATTCATACGAAGCAGCGCATAATGGCACGTATCACAGTAAACCGATGGCAAAAAAATTAAAAAATTATAAATTCAAAATTAAATCCTACATTTATTAATATACTTTTTTGTTTGATTTTTTTTCCCATTTAATCAGTTAAAATACCGACTTGTTTTTGTGATAAAAATTTATTAAAAATTATTAACAAAAAAAAATAAAAAATAAAAATAAAAAAACTGCTTTTTTTTTGCATTTTCGTATATTAATTTTTCACACAAATATTTTGGCATTCCAATAGACCCAATGTAAAAAAAAAAAAAAATTCAAATTATTATTCTGTAAATGTTTTATAATTTTTCGATTGTTTTTTAACTATATAAAAAGTATTTTTTGTTGTAAATAATTTGAAACAAAAATCAAGTAAATAAATGTCATTAAAAATTTTTAAAAATATAAATAAAGTGTTGATAGTTTGAGGTCGAGTGATGTAGAAGAGTGGATTAGTGGAGTATGTTACATATATGCCTCTAATTGAACTGATTGGTGATCGTATTTAATAGATATCGTTGATAATATATATATATATAAAATAGTATGAACGAGTTGGCAATAAATGATTGGGTAACGGGAGCATCTGGTGTGTAGCACTTTTGAATCTTTTAAACAGTTATATTACACATGCGTATCTATCAAAATATTTTTATCTATGTGCGTACATATATATGCAATAAATAAAACAGTTGTTTATGTATTTTTGTCTGTTGACTTACTTTTTTTTTTATCATGTGTTTCATATACCACTCAATATTCTTCATAAAAACTGTGAATAAATATATTATTTTGATTTGCAATAAAGAGTAAAGACTATACCGTTCAATTTAAATTCTTGAAATTATTTTTAAAATATATAGCACAATATAAACATATGAAAATAAATACCTATGGTTTATTTATTTTTTATTTTTTAAATGATTATTGCAATAAAAAAAAGAAATTTCATTTTACTGTGAGAATTCATTTATGTACTTTCAAAATAATTTAATCAATTTTATAGATTAATCAGTATAATTTTTGTGCGTGATTAATTTTTTTCAATAAAAAAAATTATATTTAATTTTTTTTTTGTTTATACAAAATACTTATACACCATAATTTATGATGTTTTTTTTTATTTTTTTTTTTTGATAATTTTCTTAATGTTCAGAGGAAAAAAATTATACGCATTATGAATTTTTTTATTTATTTATTCATAATTGCAAGTGGTATATTATATCGCGTGACGAAAAAAAAAAATAAAAAAAATTCACTCAACAACTGTCGTCTTGTAAATTCTATTTTTCTATTTTTTTTTTTTTTTTTTAAAATACAGTGAGCAAAGTCTGGATGTCTTTAATAAATTAATGTTTTAAAATTTTAATAATCATAAATAGTTTGAATAATTAAAATATAAAGAAAAAAAATACTGTGAATTTAAAAATATTTAAAAAAAAAATCAATTTGCAACAGTTGAAATAACATGAACAATGTCAATTATATTATTATCACCTTTATATTATTTTTTTTTATTTTTAATTTTAGTAAACAATTTGTAATGCAATAACAAACTGATATACTCAGCCATCAACTTTAATTATCAGCAGAATTTTAAATGACTTGTAACAAAAAAAATATATATATACATAATAATTATTCTTATTTTTATAAATATTTCTTTTTTTATTTAGTTTAATGTATTTTGCAGTATTACATCCACGTGGCTTATCTATAATAAATTATTTTTTCTTTAAATTTATTTATCTATTGTTTAATTTATTATTTAAAGATTAAATTTTAACATAACATTTAAATTTACTGAGAAACAAATAAAAAAAATATTTATATTTTTACTTAATTTAATTTAATTTATACTTGAATATTATTTATTTAATGTAAATTAATTTTTAAATATATATAACTTGCTAAATAATATTTATACAATCGTGTGAAATTTTTTATTTATACAATTGAATTTTACACATTGAACTTTCATTAATTCAATTCAAATTAAAATTTATAATATTAACAGTAATTTTTAACTCAAAAATATGTGTTAAATTTATTTTTAAAATTTATTTTTTATCTCATATGACCATCAAACTGTCACTACAATAATTTCCTCTTTTTGTTTTTTTTAATTAAAAGCCATATATTAATCTCAAAAATAATTTTAATTATTATTTTAATTTATATAATTAAACAATACATATGTATCATCATCTAACGTATATAAAATTTATAATATCAAGTTTATTTCTTTGTTAAAAAAAATAATATACAAATATCAGAGTTGAAAAAAAAATAATTATTCAAATAGCCTTGAACCTGTCAAGTGCTTGTCCTTGTTGTTAAGACCTTTTTTTATTTTTTATTTTAACAAAAGTATTGTTGAGAAATTGTTGAACATTGTGTGTACACATCATCTCGACAATTTGCTACTTCAAAGCCACAACCACGATGATCAACATGACGGAAATAATTCAACTTTTATATTTACCACTTATTTGATCGATTAATAATAATAATTATTATTAATATTATTATTATGACATTGAAAATTTGATGAGACAACAAAATTTATACTTTTACAAAAGCAATTGATCTTAATTTAAATTTTTCATAATTATTATTGCTTGCTTCATTAAAACATTAACAATTAAACAAAAAAAAAAAAATATATATTATTTATTTTCACTTGTACTTTTTCTGTGTTGTGAAAAAAAATTATAAAAAAAATTAATTTACATTTGAAATAATGATTGCATGCTGAATTTATATTAATTTACTGTTTTTTTTTTTTTTTTTATTT
>MKYW01000003.1:1586457-1625619 GCA_015776835.1 Aphidius ervi | reverse complement strand
TTTTTTTTTTTGCACGTCGGGTGTATACTTTTTTTTTTTTATTATTTTTCAGTGCATGTGTGTGTTCCACTGCAAGTGAAAAATAAGCGGAACGTAAATATTGAATAGTCGCAATTCTATACCAAACTGAATTTTTTTTTTTTCTTCCTTTTTTTGAAACAAGTGTTGAAAATATTTGGACGCTAAGAAATTCGTCACTTCGATACGCTGGAGATACCTGCTGTGTAGCCAATTTTTAGAAGCATTTTCATGTTGGTTACATAGTTTTTTTTATTTTTATTTTATTTCAAAGGATTTTTTTGTTTTCTTCATTTTTTTTTTCTATGAATTTGTGGTTTTTTTTTTAAATGAAAAGGTTTATTTTTTTTATTTTTAACCTTTAATAGTTTAATATTGTTTATAAATTTTTTTAATTTATTTTTTCAGCTAAAATGAACAATTTATTATTTATTGATTCATTTTAAAATCATGGGACACTTGGAAAAATTATTTTTACAATATATTTAGTTCAAATAATTATCTACGTTTTTTTTTTGAACTACAAAAAATTGTTGACTTGAATTTTTCTTATTATTACAATATATAAGCTTATTTATTTATCTCAAAATAAATTTTATAATTTAACAATACATTTTTTACTAACAAGATAATAGAAAAATTAAAAAAATCATTTGAAAAAACAATAAACTTGTCAATCGAAATATTAAATAAAATTTATATCTATATATTGATAGATTTATACCAAGAAAATGTCTTGTTTTTCTTGGTCAATTTTCATCGTGCGTGCGGCCAGATATTGACTTCCGACAATTTACGAATTTATTGGCATGACGAAATGTTCACCACAGGTTTCCAACATAGTTAACAAAAACAGCCGAAAAGTAAGAGCCCACCGGAGTCGTTGGTCCTGCCGGCTTCATGGAAAATTTGAGATACAAGTAAATGAGCACAGGTAGCACATAGATATTTCTATATAATACAATGTAGAGCTAAGAAAAAGGTAAAATTATACGAAAAAAAAAAAAAAAAAACCAAAATGTGTTTACAGCATTTGAGATAAAAGATATTGTAAACTCGTTCGAGTTAAAAAGATAAAAATTAAATCAAATAATATAAATATATATGGCAAATACTGGCTCCATTTGTCTACTTATAGAAGAACCCATTTAAAGGTTGATGGTTTTTTGAAAAATGTCTTTTTAGCTCCTTCTTATTTATACTCTATTTTTCAACTAGACACATATTTGCTATATAGACTTGTATCTGCCAAATAATTGACAAAGGATTTTTTTGTAGATGGACTGTGGGCGACGATGTGGCCACTGAGAGGGCTTCCTTTTTTTTTTATTTTTTTTTTTTTGTACCATCAATACGGTCACACCAACAATTTTTTTTCTATGTATTTAAAATAGTTCTGCAACCATGCACCTTGTTGATTTAAATTTTTCGAGTTACATTCTCGTGACCCTTCGAAGTCCTACTGTGATTTCTATGGTTTTTTTTTTTTTATATTCTTGTACCAAGGTCAGTTAGGAAAAAAAAAAGATACTATTTTTCCTGGTGGTCGAGGACATAAAAATCAATTTTTTTTTTTTTTTTTTTAAAGATGATAACAAAGCATGGTTTTAAGACATATATATATTTTTTTTTTTTTTGGTTTTTAATTTTTGTAGGTCTTTTTGTTGAAAAGGTAAAATTTTCTAACGATATGGTGAATTAGTGTTGTATACGCATTATGTATGACAAAGATTTTGATGTTTCAACAAAATATAAGGTCGTCAAAATAAAAGGCAAAATTGGGAAAAAAACATTACGTGACTAAATATTCTCGTTGTAATATTTCCGACATGAAATTTGCTGGTCAAAAAGGTTCAAAGGTTCAAATGTCTATGTTCAAAAAATAACCTTGTAGAAAATTTATCTTACAATAATAATATCCACCAGTAAAAAATAAATAAATTACAAATTTATCAGAGATTTTCAATAATTATATTATAAATAAATATATAATAATAAATTAAATAAATAAATAAAATAATCAAACATTTAATACATAGCTTGAAAGATGAAATATTAAAAAAAAATTAAATAAAAAATAATAATAACATTGAGTAATTACAATACAATGACAAATTAATAAATTTTTAAATAAATAAATTTTAAATTTATCCAAGATGCATATGATAATAGTTAATTTAAAAATAATAAATAAATTTTTCAAATGCAATATTTATTTATTTATCATGCTGATATACTGTTGTCATAATTTTTGACAAATTTTAAATTTTCATAATATCATTATGTTTACATGTTACTATGCTTCACCTATTTTTATAATGATAAATTTTCATTTTTAAAATATCTAATGTTCTTGTTGCTAATACTCGCTTCATAGGATATTTTTTTTTTATTTGATAAATTATATGAACCAGGAAGTTAATCTTTGATCTTTATAGGATACTTTGAGCATGATAATTTAATTGTAATACTGTGTGTGATACCAAAAAATAAAATAATTGTAAAAATACATATATTGAATAATTATGTATGCCTATTTTTGGTTGAATTTCTTAATATAAGAACAGCTTGTTGGTTTTTTTATATCGCGATCAGTGTCGGTGCAATGGAATCCGGGAAACCGGTGTCGAATAGAGAAAAATAAACAAGTTGTCTTTAATTGGAAAAAGTTAGATTGCGAGTGTTGTATACATCACGTTGTGTGATCGGCCTTGCCAAGGCCTTTTTAACTCTTCCCGCCTTTCCCCGAGACAACACAACATATACAGAATATGAAGAAAAATTAAAAAAAAATTAAATAATAAAAAACATAAAAGAAAATAAATAAATAAAACCT
This sequence comes from Aphidius ervi, assembly GCA_015776835.1. Lineage (NCBI taxonomy): Eukaryota > Metazoa > Arthropoda > Insecta > Hymenoptera > Braconidae > Aphidius > Aphidius ervi. The sequence goes on along the minus strand of MKYW01000003.1, from coordinate 1,622,765 downwards.
ACTACTCGGTCTATGACTTTGCCAACTGTGTGTACTCATACATGTCATACAAATAAATAACAAAAAAAAATATATATAAACAAACATCTTTGTTTGTAAATTTTATTATGAAATTCAAATTTAAATATATTTTCAATCCAACAGATGAGTAATCAATAATCAATAATTAAATATTAACACAGTCCACATCAAATAAAAATATAAAAAAGATTTTAAAACATAAAAAAAAATGAATTATTAATTCATCAAATTTATCATAAGAAAATTTTTTTTTTTATACCGTAACCAAAATTTTTTCTTCATTACCCAACTTGGGAACTTTTTTTTTTTTTTTCATATTTTACTAATTACCCAATAATTAAAATTAAATTTATAAATAAATTAAATTCATATACTGACCTAGAATTATTTTTTATTATATATATATATTATTTTTTGTGTTTAAAATTTAAAATCCGATAAATAAAAAAAAAATTAAAATCAACAAATTACCATATTACAAGTAAAATAAAATAAATAATTGTAAAATTACAATTGTTTTTCATTGCAATGGGTATTTAAAAATATAATAATATACAAAATCACGAACATAGCACATGGATATTTAATGTAATAGGGATTTTTATCAAGACCAACGTGCGAGAATTGCGAAAAAATTCACTTGGCGTGACAGTAAATCCGTTACACACTCGTGAGCATCGTTCGTTATGTAAAAGTATGTACACTTCTTGCTCAGTACCAGGCATTCAAAAAATAATTGGATTTAAATTTAGCAATACAATTTCAACCACCAAACAATATAATAAAAACCTTATAAACAAAAAAAAAAACAATCCAACACAAAAACAAACCAATGAAATTTTTAAAAATTTAAAAAATTTGACTTTTTTTTAAATATCCATTTCATTCATTTATTTAAATGAAAAAAAGAAAAAAAAAATTTCTAATTATAAAAAAAAGCACCGTTATACTTAATTTATATATTTTATTAAAAAATTTATAATAAAATTTATTGAATTTTTCGTGTAGACGACTAGTTCATCCGCGAGTTGAGGAAGTCACGGTTGTCCCTCAAATAAGTAGCACCATGAAAACAAAAATGAGGACATACCATTACCACCAAACTAAAAATAAACACCACGAAATATTTAAATACATTGATAGTAAATAAAAAAAAAATATTAATCAAAAATTTAATGGTTTTTTAGAACCAAAAAAGATCATCAAATTAAAAAGAAGCCAAAAAAAATCTCTTTTTTCATTTTTTTTTTTCATTATTGAAATTATTATTAATATTATCTTGAATCAATTAATCAATATATATATTTAATTAAAATTATTCTTAATTTTAAATAATCATATATTAATTTATTAATAAAAATAATTTTTATATATTTTTTTTTTATTTCTTCTAAACACAAAAGATCCTTTTTTACGTTTTGCGCTATTTAGCATCCGGCTCGAAATCAAGAGTGGGTCGTGATAAATTAAAAAAAAAAAATAAAAAAAAAATAATATATAAAATAAAAACTATTGTGTATAAATAACTGTAATACAGTTACAAGTTTTTGGTTTCGGATGAACCGGCATTTCTTGCCGGATGAAATAAAAGTCGAGCAAGAAATTTAACCAAGCATGTATAGACTCGTTGAATCGTTTTGTTTCTCATCTCTTTATTTTTTATTTTTTATATTCTTTTTATCCTTACAGTTGTCGTCTTTCTATTACCATGGTTAGTATATACATATATACCTATATATATATTTATATATTGTACAACTAGACTCGGTGGTTTTGTCCTGTTTAACAAGTGGGCCAATTGAGATTGAGAGTAAGACCCATTAAGACATTTTCAAGTTACGAACGTGCCAACAAACACGTATCAGCTAAAATATTATTTTTTATTTATTTATTATTATTCGTTTTTTAATACTTAATTATGTATATATCATCGCATTAAAACTAAAGAAGCATAAGTGCCAAAAAAAAAATAATAAAACGTCACCTAAATAAAAGTTGAAAAAAAAATGTAATTTAAATTTTTTTTTGCCACAATGTTGTTGATTTTTTTTTACATTTTATATTTAAATAAAAATCAATTAAATAATGCTTTATTTATTTATTGTTAATTGTTGTTTCTTTTTATATTTTTTATGATAAATTTTTAGTGTTATAAATATTGCAAAAAAATTAAACGAATTTATTTTGAAATTAAAAAAAAATCCATTTTAAAATTGGCACTTACGCTTCTTTATCTCTGATGACATGATATGTATGATGGAATTTTTTTGTGATCATCATTTTAGTCTACATCATAACTGTGTAATTTATCATGTCAAAAATTCCGTTAGGTCCACCCTAAATGGTAGCTTTTTTTTTTTGTTATTTTCTAAATTTTATTTTTTTATATATTTGTCTGGTATCTTGATGAATCAATGAGACCGTAACCAAATGACAAGACGTACTCCAATATTCAATGATCCAATCGACTCTTAAAAATTTCACTATTTTCAATTTTACTATATTTTTTTTATTTATTCGTTTTTTATTCATATACATTTTATATTCAATTTTATTTAAAAAAAAAAAACTTTCAATTTATTTAGACTATAATTTGGCCTTTTTTTTACATATACATTTTTTTTTTTTAACTCTTATTATATTTTATATATATAACGTATGTTATTTCTTGGAATATTTAAACAACTAAAGATAAAAGGAAAAAAAAATATTTTTTTAAAACATGCATGACCACCAGTTTGTCCCGGACTACCTCAAATTTTATAACGGTAAATCGGTATTCTCATCGTGCAAGTCAACTGCAACCTTAAAAAATACATATTATATATACTAAAAAATACAATCACATGACAAAAATAATAATATTATAACATCTTTATATTATCAATCAAAAAGCTTCAATTTTAATTGATTAAAAATTAATTTTTCATAATTTATAAAAAAATTAAATTTCACCTTAAAATTATAAAAAAGTTAATATATATTTTTAAATTATAAATAAACTAAAATTTTACAATATTCAAATATTTTTTTAAACAAAAAAACATACATTAATAATATATCTAATTAAAAAATAAATAAAAAAAACCAAAAAATTAATTAAAACATTATTTATTTAAAAATAAAATCAATATATTTCTCAATTAATTTATTATTGTATAATAAAAATAACGATCTATATAATTTGATTTAAAATAAAAAAATAAATTGTTAATTTAATTATTATAAATAATAGATATATAGTATAGAAAAATTGAGGATGATGGTGTTATATATTTTATGGTCATTAAGGCATAACGTGCCTTGTGAGTAAAGAGTATCTCAGAGAGGAGTAGAGACGAGTCCGGAGGGAATAAGAAAACAAGCAACCAACCAACCAACCAACGAACCAACAAACCAACCAACCAACTAACTAACAAAGTATGTTATTGGGTCAGTGGCACAAGTCGAGTCACAATATACACTCGTTTATTATTGTTGTATATTATATACATGTACTCTTTCAGTATGTCCTCCTCATTTACTCTTTCACCTCAGCTCTTTTCTTCTCTTACATAGGTATATATATATTTTTTTTTTTATTATTTTTTTCCCGTGACTTTGTCTCTTTTTACGTCCGGCAATATGTACATTACAGATCGTGACGACCATTGTTCTTGAACTTGTACGTGAATATGTACACCGGCAGCCTTTGCCATTTGCTTAGATGTATTTAAATTTAAAATATATATTTTTTAACAAATAAAAAACTAGTAGGTTGACTAAACATAGAAATGAGCTTTGTTTATATATACTGATTATAAATTTTTTTTTTTTTTATTCTATTCTTTTATTTAATTTTTTCTATTCTTTTGTTTTTCTAATTTTTTTTTTTTTTTTTGTATTATAATTTTTTCACACGAAATTTTATTTTTGATTGCTATCTTATTGAATTAGATTATTTGATATATAAATTACCTCTTTTTTTGTTTTTTTTATATATTGTTATTGGATATTTGGATTATTTTATTTTTGAATAAATAAAAAAAATTGTATTAATAATTAATTTTTGAATTTAAATTTGCGTCATATTTAGTTGATTGAAAAAAATAAAAATATATTTATAAATTTATTATTTCGTTTTGTGGATTTATTGGATGGAAAATATTAAATTAATATAAAAATAATCAGCCCGAGAAGATGAAAGAAAAAAAAAAAACATCTATAAATTAATAATAATGGTTATGAAAAATTTGATGACTGATTTATACACCTGATTTTTCGAAAAATGAATAAAAATTAAATATATAAGTATGTATGGAAATGTCAAACATGAATAAAATCATGAAAAGAATTTTAAAAATTTAAAGAACAGGTCAACTTAAAAAATGGTGAACCTTAATTTTACATTCAAATGCATAGCCGTTTACTGTTTATATATTATCTACTCTTTACAGAAATAAATAAATTTTATAAATTTAAAAAAAATTTCAACCAAAAATATCAATTTAATATAAAAAATATTATAAAAAAAATAATAGGACACTTGATGCACTCGGCTGCTCAAATCCTTGCTCAATACATCAAATTTATCAACAAAAAAAAAAAAAAGTACAATAAATACAATAATCAATATAAAAAAACAAAAAAAAAATTTGTCGATTTCACGATAATCAAGATCATTCAAATGTTGAAAAATCAGCAATCTATAATATATTAAATAAAAAAAAAAAATATATCTTGTATAAATTTGCTCATTGTAAATTCGTATTTAGGCGCCACAGATTTGCGACTGATATATAAATGGCCCACGTATACGTGATTATAATAAATACAATTGTTTATATTATTTTATATATAAATATATATTTTCATTTGATTTAGATTTTTTTTTTTTCATGTTGCGCCATGATTATATACAGTTAAACGTTAGACTAACGGACCCAACACGTCGCCCCAAAATTTCGGTGGTCTAAAAAGTTTTTTTTATTTTTTCCTTGATTGCTAGAACTCACGTGGTATTTATATTAAGTACTTCTAATCGTTCTATATTTTTAAAATTTGTATCCAATATGATGTGTAGCTGGTTGAATATTTTGTCTACCTTCTAATTAGTTTTTTTTTTTTTTTTTTAAATTTATTTTTTTAGTTTAAATATATTAAGGCCCAGCACATTTTAATTATCAAAATATTTTTTAAATTGTCATTTATGTTTGTTTAATAATTAATAATTATACGTAATATCCATGTATATTATTTTTTTCTAATTTATTTTACAACAAATGTAAATTATTTATTATTTAAAAAAAAAAATTTATTTATTTATTTTTCGTATTAATTAATTAATTAATTATTGTAGTAAAAATTAAAAATTTTGAAAATATTTTTATGACAGCTAATTAAAGCTTTTGTTTAAATTGTTAATAATCAATTGGATTAATTTAATTAATTGAATTAACTATTGAAGAAATTAGTAGAAACAAAAATGAATTTTAAAAAAAATGAAATAAATTGACCAATTATAGTTAAATTTTATTTCTCTTTTTTTTTTCTTCTCATTGATTGTGTGATTCTTAACGAATATATATACAAATAATATCAATTGTTATAAATAATTTTTAATTTTTTTTTATATTGTTTGGTTGAAGAAAAGACCGCACAGCCGCACTCGTGTGTGTCCAAGCATAAATTCTTTGCATATAGCCACTAGAATTACAGTTTTAGTCTATACATTTTTTTCCTTTTTCATATATATTTTTTTTATCTATTTAAAATTGAGTTCATAAATTATTTTGTCACATTTTAAATACAATAAAAAATATATATAGTTTAATTGAAGGTAAACAAACATAATAGTTAATAGCAATTTTCTATTTTTTTTCAAATTTAAATCTCTGCAAGTTTTTTTTTTAGTAATTTAAAATTTATTACTAGTAAAAAAGTGTTTGTCCAGTGTGTTAAAAATAAAGAGACATATTTTTAGTATATATAATTATTAATTAACAGTAAAAAGACACTTGATATTTTTTTTTGTTAATTATTAAAACAGGATGTTTTTGCACTTGCTCTTTCTTACTTTTGACTCAACGACATTTTTTAATAATTTAAATTAATTTTCAAGATTCTTAATTATCTTTTAAATATATTTATTTAATTTTTTTTCAAATTCTTCTTATCTATATGTAGATAAATTAATAATGATAACAATTCTCGAGAGACGAGTATGTATATTTCGTACAAATCAAAAATGCTTTCTCTTTTAAATGTTAATTTTTTTTGTAAACGCTTTTTTTTTTTTTTTTTCTTACTCCATGGTATTTCTCAGAAAATTTTTTGAAGATTGAGGTCAAAGAGGAGTCTTAACAATTCGTTGATGCAACAAGCAAAATTTTTGTCTGACAAGGTCAGACTAGAAGACAATATATCTTGTATTTGATGGTTGATTTTTACCACCTAACCGACAAGTGTGTTTGGTTCAATAGACAACCCAATATATATTGTAACAAGAAAAAAAAAAATATAAAGAAAAAAAAAAGGACAATAAGATAAAAGCTAAAATAAATTTAGAAAAAATAAAATACAGAATAGAAGCATATATTTTGACGAATTTTTCATGCCAAAACGAATTGGTTTTTAAGTGGTTTCACTTATATTTTTTTTTTTTTTTCACGGTTCATCTTGACACTACACTACCAGCTTCCTGGTTCAAATATATTTTTTTTTTTTTTTTTCATTTTGAAACATCTCCCACTGTGACGACAGTTCAATCTTAAGCCACAAACCACGCAAGGTGTATCGAAGGTACAGCATTGTTGAGACATCCCATCCCATTGTCACACACATGACATTGAAAAAAAAAATAAAATAAAATGAAAAGGAAAAAACAAAAAGCCTCTATGTGGTAGACCAAAATTGCAACTGAATTTTTCAACTAGATAAACATTAAAACATCATTAATTAAATAAAAAAAATCCAGAGGTTAATGAATTTGTAAATTGATTTTGTTAAAAATTACTTGAAATTATTTGAATTTGTTTTTCGAGGTTTTTACAGAGTAATATTTTTTCTAACTAGGATAAAAAGCCGATTATATAAAAATAATTACAGGAGGTGGTTAAGGAATAAATAAAGATAATCTGCGATTTTTTAAATAATTTTCTACGCGATCGGTAGGGGGTAGTTAGGGGCTTGAAATTGAATTTTGATAGAGTTTTAGAGAAATCATTTTTTTTTAATTAGATAAAGGACCGATTATATAAAAATATCAATGGGAGAAGGTTAAGGGATGAATAAAGATAATGTGTGATTTTTTTTATAATTTTCTACGCGATCGGTAAGGGGTAGATTGAGGCTTGAAATGGAAATTGAATAGAGTTTTAAGGAAGTCATTTTTTTTAATTAGATAAAGGACCGATTATATAAAAATATCAATGGGAAAAGGTTAAGCAATCAAAGAAGATAATGTGTGATTTTTTTTATAATTTTCTACGCGATCGGTGAGGGGTATATTGGGGTAGATTCGGACATGAACTTAGTTTTACTGGGAATTTTTTAGAAGATAATTTTTTTAAGTTAGTTAAAGGGCCGATTATAAAAAAATATTTACAGGAGGTGGTTGAGGGATGGATGAGGATAATGTATAATTTTTTTCATAATTTTCTACGCGATCGGTCAGGGGTATATTGGGGTAGGTTCAGACATAAGCTTCGTTTTACTGGGAAATTTTTGAGAAATAATTTTTTTAAGTTAGTTAAAGGGCCGATTATATAAAAATATTTACGAGAGGTGGTTAAGGGATGAATAAAGATAATGTTGGATTTTTTTTATAATTTTCTACGCGATCGATCAGAAGTAGATTAGGATAGGTTCGGACATAAACTCGTTTTTACTGGGAATTTTTTAGAAGATAATTTTTTTAAGTTAGTTAAAGGGCCGATTATAAAAAAATATTTACAGGAGGTGGTTGAGGGATGGATGAGGATAATGTAGGATTTTTTTCATTATTTTCTACGCGATCGGTAAGGGGTATACTGGGGTAGGTTCGGACATAAACTTGGTTTTACTGGAAATTTTTGGAGAAATAAATTATTTTAAGTTATATAAAGGGCCGATTATATAAAAATAATTACGGGAGGTGGTTGAAAAATGAATAAAGATAATGTTGGATTTTTTTCATAATTTTTTACGCGATCGGTAGGGAGTAGATTGGGGTAGGTTTGGATATAAACTTTGTTTTACTGGGAATTTTATATAGGAAATAATTTTTCTTGAGTCAGATAAAAGGCCGATTATATAAAAATATTTACGGGAGGTGGTTAAGCGATAAATAAGGATAATGTTGGATTTTTTTTATAATTTTCTACGCGATCGGTAAGGGTTAGATTGGGGTAGGTTTGGACATAAACTCGTTTTTACTGAGAATTTTTTAAGAAATAATTTTTTTTAAGTTAGATAAAGAGCCAATTATATGAAAATAATTACAGAAGAAGGTTAAGGGATAAATAAAGTTAATGAAAAAAAATTGATTTCTTAAAAAATTCCATAATATCAACTTTTAGTATTAAAAAAAATATATTTAATCTTTAAATCCCTCGAAAAATAAAAAAATAAAATTCAACAAAAAAAAAAAAATAAATAAAATACACGCAGCTATAAAAAAAATTAATTTCATTTTTTTAAAAATATTCCTAAACATTGGTCAAAAATGAAATAAAAAAATATATAAACATTATTAAAATGGTGTTAATATAAAATGAAAGTAAAGCGGCTAATTTTCCTTAATTGGAGAAATTTCATACATATATGTACATAATTAATGAATTTATTTAATTCATAATTAATTACAAGGATAAAACAGACAGTGTTTAAACAATATTAATTTTTTTTTCAAATATAAAACAAACAAAATGAATTACAAAAATAATTGAAAATGAAAAATATAAACATAAATATTAGAAAAACAAAAAAAAAGAAATAATATAAACATAAAATTTTTTAATGAAAAAGAAATGAAAAGTTTAAGGTATAATATATGAAAAAAAAAATATAAAAAAATATAAAAATAAATTTCCAGGTATTTATATATACGTACTATGTTGAATTTATCATCTAGAAATAGATTGTTGATTCGCATTTAATTCCGCTAAGCGAGAGTTTCGCTGTGCGCACATCGTTTCTTGCACTTTCCTCAAGTTGATTTTTTGGTCTAAACCGTTACGTTCCCATGATTCATGCGGCGAAGCATGGAACCCGGTTTTTTTTATATTTTTTTAAATTTAATTTTTTATTTAACTTTATTATTATTATTTTTATTTTTTTGGTAGAGGCCCAAAGTACCCAGCTTGATTTGGGCCAGTGTGCCAAGTGTCTACTAAAATAAACCTACGGTACTTGAATTTTATTATTCATCATGATCATCATCGTCGTCATCATCAACATCATCAAAAATATAAAGTACAATATATATATTTTCAATATACAATTGTTTGTTTGAATTTTAATTTTATACTTTTACTCCGGTACAAGTTTAATAATGTTGATCTAGTCTTTTTATAATTTATATATTTTTTCTTTGATTTATATTAAACTCAAGAGCACAAAAATGATTAAATAAATTAGATAAATGTTTAATATATTTACAAGTATAAAATTAAATAAATAAATAAATTATTTTGTAAATTTTAAATTATAAAAAATTATAATGGTGATGATAATTAGTTGAACATTTAAAAATGATGAATAGTATAATTTTATAATGATTATTTTTATTTAGAAAAAAAAATCATCATGTTGGTTTTTTTTTTCAACAATCAGTCAGGTAAATTTGTTAAATGTGCGTTGAAGTTTTTGATGATGATGATGATGACGTTGTTCTTCACTTGGTTGTTTTGCTTTCTCTTTCGGGAGTGGCATGCTCTAGTTCACGCTCACCACAAGTCTGCACACACGTGTCTTTTTTTTTTTATTTTTTTTTATTATTTATATATACAATGCACAAAAACTATTAAACATTTAACAAAAATAATTTAATTTTTTCTTTTTTTTTCATATGTTTATGTATACATTGTTAATGAAAATTTAAATTAACATGATAGTTCAAAATTTGACATGATTTACTATTTAAAATTGACCAAAAAAAAAATTAATTAATTAATTAAAATAAATCTACAATGATTACTTTTATTTTTTTAATTAAAATATAAATTTATAAAATAAATTCTCCATAGTTTTTATCAACTAGATATTATTATTATTTATCAATTTTATTTTTACATTTTTAACTGTCTAAAAAAATTGCAAAGATATGAACAAAATTTGTCCAAAAAAAATTGATTAATATATATTTTTTTAAATTAATTTATTATTAATAATAATAATAATTTATTAAATTAATTTGATTAATTGTATTAGCTTTAAGTACGTTTAATTTTAAATTTTTTAAATCTACAATTTCAATATATTTTAACTCAGTTAATTTTAAATAAAAAAAAAAAAATTAAATAAACATTCATAAAGGCACTTACGCTTCTTTAATTTAAATGATATTTGAAAATACTTATAATTACATGTATATATTATTTATAAAAAGTAGAACGAACGAGTTTTTAATAAAAGCAATGAATGCCAAATAGCTTAAACTTTCTTTGGTGTCTTGGATGACCAGTCATCTGTTGGCATATGGCTGTGGTTTTTATATATACAACCAATGAAACAAGATAAGTACCCTTGTCCTTTGGGGACAACTTGATAATCATGCTTTGCTACTTTGTATATATGACGAGAAAGTAAAACATTATTTAGTTTTTTTTTTTTTATTTATAACATAGCCAATTCAAAATCCATATGTTGTATATCCAATAAATTGATCACACACACACGTTATTTAAATAGGTCTGCTATTTTTATTTATTCACTTTCTTTATACCATCACTCATCATAATTCTATAAAAAAAAAAAATAAAATGTCAATCGCATTATACATTAGAATATATATTTTTTTTATTTAAAAAAATATTACAAATATAAATTTTTTTTTTTTTAAACAATAGTTAACAAAAAATATTATAAAAAATTAACTGTATAATAATTTAATAATAAATATTTTTCATATGTATATATGTATTTAAAAAATATTCAAAAACAAATTATACATTTAATTTATTTTTATATTTTCAACAGGTACGAAAGTTCTACTTGATATTTTAATTCGTTGATTTAAATTTTGGTTTGTTTTAATTTGATTATTATAATTGAACACTTTGATTAATTATTAATAATATAAAATTCATCTAAAAATGCAATTTTATAAAAATAATATAATTTTAAGTAAAAAAATGTTTATCTAATTAAATTTATTTATGTATTTTCATTTTATGAATAATATTTTTTAATTTCTTTTAATAATGGAGTTTCTGTTAATTCATTTATTTCAACAAAACGTTTATTACCACGACTGAAGTAATAAATATCACCAGTGTAAATATCAAACCATAATGCATGAATATGAAGTTCATGACGTTCTAATCGTTTTTTTAAAAAACCATATGATGCAACGTTTTGTAATTGTTGAAGTGTATTTATCTATAAAAAAAGGATAAAATTTATAATTAATAAAAATAGAGAAATGTGAGGTAAAGTAAACACCTCAAAAAAAAATAAAACAAATTAAAAAAACGAATACCCAAGACAGTGAAAAACACAAATTTAAAAATTATAATAAAATTATTCAACAGTTTTTTTAAAAATGAATTAGATATTTAATTAAATAAATATTACCTGTGAAAGTTTATCTTCAATTGCAAATTTATCTTCTGGATCAATATATGCAACAAATTTTCGCATTGGTGTTTCAGCTTGAAATATTATTGGCTCACGAAAACCACTAATTTCAAGTTGTTGAAATTTTGATAAACTACTGCTAGCATGTGCACATAGCCATGCTCTCAATGGTGATATTCTTCTATTGATCTATTTCAATTGAGCAAATTTAATAACTAAAATGTATTCAATTAATTATGGTAAATTTATTTATAAAGTTAATTACTTTTGATGCAAATTCTTCATCACGTAGTGCATATAATAAATTCATAGCTTTGCAATCACTGTGTCCACAAACAATAACATGTCTAATGTCATTTACAACACATCCAAGCTCCAGTGCTGCTGGTTCACACATTTCTAATTCATCAGAAAAATGCTGTGAGTGTGGTACCACATTTCCTGCATTTCGCACTTGAATTTTTTGAAAAAAAAAAAACAATTATATTAGTTTTATTATTGTCAAATTTATAATTTAGAATTAAATTAATTACTAAACATGGTTTTTAACATACCAACAAACATGTCACCAACATTTGTTTCTGTAAATCTAGTTGGAATCATCCGGGAATCCATGCATGTAAAAAATACTGCTTTTGGCTGTTGAAAAAAGATTATAAAAAATTATTATTAACATTATTTCAAAGTTTACATATTAGATATAATTATTTTATTATTATTTAGGGATTAATTTTTCTATTTTTATTGACTCATATGTATCAGACGTGATGGCAAAAAAATAGCTATAAATTAATAATTGCCTTCTACATTAGAAATTAAATATTTTTGTCTAATTTTTTTTGCATTAAGTCAGTTGAAATATCAACTTATTATTCAGTCAAATTTTTATAATTAAACTTGAATATTAACAATAAAAAAATTGACAATTAAAAATAATAAATTGACTTTTTTTTAACGTTTATACAAATGGGTAATTTTTTTTTTTTATTTATTATTATTTTTTTATTGTTATTAATCAAGTTTAATTATTAAAATTAAGCAGGCAAATAAGATTGTATTTTAACTGACGTATTGAAAAAAAAAACAAACAAAAATGTTTATTTTTAAATGCTCCAGATGATTAACAATTTTTAATTTTTGATGGTCTGATATAGTATAGAAATACAAGAATATAGTTTTTTGTTTTTGTTCGAATGAATAAATTCGAACGATAAATATTCCATATTTAAATTAAATACCAATGAATTATTAATTTACATTTCAAGGACAAATATTATTAAATTTTATTATTTATTATTATTTTTTATAACTCACCTCAGGATGATCACGAACTCGTTGAAATTGTTTGACCATGCCTTCTCTATGACACTGTCTGTATTTCATTATCCCTTTGATTATTCTATCCATATTATATCTCAATAAATAAATCTAATTATTGATAAATAAAAAATAAAAAAAACAATATTGTCACGTTAGACACAACAAATCCATTCGTCCAACTGATGTGATGATTATAACTTGATGAATAAACACAAATCCGCCATTTACTTAATAAACCAGCTGTCAATCACCCGCGAGTTTTTAAAACTTTCAACTCATTTTCTATAAATAAATACAAATAAATAATTAAAAAATAAAAAAGAAATTATTAACCCACTAATTTACAACTTATTTATATTGTTTATAATATTTAATTAACTTTAAAAATAATCAAAGAATAATTTAATGACTTGATTGACAAAAACTTACGAAAATTTAACATAAATTATTTAAAAATATAGAAAATTTTATAAACAATTGTTATTAACAATAATTAAAAAAATCAATCAAGTACCAAGAAGCTTGAATTTTAATTTTAATGAATTTTATTTTGTCTTTTTTTAACTGAAATAATTATGACAATATTTAAAGTGTCCAAATGTTTTATTAATTTTTTTTTTACAATTATTAAAACTATTTAATTTAAAAATACATATTTAACAAAACCACTTAATTATTTTGTGGATATTATATTATAATTATTATAAGTATAATTTTAATTGATGGTTCTGTTTTTTCATAAAAATTTTACTTATAAAATTATTGCATTATTTTTACTAATTAATTTACGAAAAATAAAAATAAACAAATTTTATCATTACTACACTTATTAAATTAAAAAAAAAAATATAAATTTGTCATCTACATTAACATAAATTTCTTTAAAATTACAATGAAAATAATATAACAAAAAAAAAAAAAATCAATTGAAAAAAAAAAAAGCCATGTATTTGCAAGATAAATTTTTTAAATTATGAAAAATAAATTTAAACAAAAAAAAAAAGTTACGAAAAAAGTTAAAATTATTTTAATAATATTAGTTGAATATTTTTTTTTCTTTTTTAAACTTAATTCAAATGGATTTTTTTTTATAAATTTAATTATCAAGAATTTGTAAGACTTGATATTTTTTTTTTTTAATTTTTTCAATAGACAAAAGACAAGAATTATTAGTACCTCAAAAAGAAAAAAAAAAAAAAAAACATCCAACATGTTTTAATTGTTTCAAGATAATTTTCCATATCATAATTTAGATAAAAATCATTTTAAAAAAATTAAAACCAATCAAGTTTTGGGACTCGAACGACAGCTCGTCGAGTCCGGGCTGATTTCTATCCAGTCAGTGCTGAACTTTGACTTGCTCTTTCAAGTTTTTCAAAATGTTTTCTAGCATTACGAATATTAATAAGTGTTGCTGCTGATGCTGTAATAAATGAATATTCAAATTACATATAATAATTTCTTTTAAAAAGTCAAATAATAAATACTTACGAATTCCTGGATCTGACATGATGACCATGACATAAGTATTTGAAGTAAAAACATCAATAAAAGCAGCAAAATTTGAATTTCTTACTTCCATACTCATAAATTGTGATGCAAGTTTGCTGCAATAAATTATTAAACAAATTCCATTAATAATTAACAACAATATAAAATAATATTTAATAAATTGAAATTTACCTGCAACTTAATTTAAATTGTTTAATAATATTTGATACTTTTTCAAAACGATGAACATCTTTGTGAAATGCTCTTTGACAATGGCTAATAACTAAAAATGTTGCTCTTTCAAATAATAAAACTTCATCAGCATCAATAATATTTGCAAATTGATTTAAACTTTGTTCCAATTCTTTGACATTTGGTATAAGCATATAAACAATTGATGACCAAGCTCTAAATAATTTAATAAATCAATTACAATAAATTAAAATTATTAATAAATAAATTTTATATTTAAAATAATTAATTTTATCTTTACCTGTATAATGTTTCATCCCAAATACTTGTTCTAAAACAAGTACATTCAAGAGGTAAACTTAATCTTTTTAAATCTTCTTCTCTTTCACGAAATATATGATCTCTTTGATCTTCTTGTACTAAATCCATTTTATGTACAAGACAAAATATTCTAGCATCTGGACTATTTTGTAATATTGCCTCTAAACAACTTTGATAATAATGCATATCTTTATCTAGCTCTCTTGATTCAACATCAAATACATAAATCAATACTTCAACATTTCTAAATATATTATCTCTTTGTGAGGCAAAATAATTTTCCATAAATGCTTCTTGACCACCACAATCCCATAGATTAAGCACCAAATTACCAAGAAAACGTACATGACTGTGTTCAACATCAACTAAATAAATAAAATATTAATTTTAATTTTTAATATTAATTTAAAATATCAACTTACTTGTTGCACCAAGACGTCGTGTATCACGAGCAATATAATTTGCAAAAATTATACTTCTCATACTTGTTTTTCCTGAACCACTTTTTCCCATCAACAATACCTAAATCATCAAAAACAAAATTACAAATAAAATGTCAAATTAAGTATACAAAAGTATAAAAAAACAAACAGCTGGTAATTATTATTGATTAAATTAATTAAAACAAACCTTTTTCTTCATTTTTAATAGTATTTTATTTATTTTTTTATATCAAAAAATTGGTGGTTATGATGGTGTGTTTGTGATTTAGTTTAATGTTAATTGTTTATCTATGCAAACAATTACAAAGTATGATTAATTTTAAATTTTTAACACTCGAGGTTAAATGAAATATCCTGTAGTCATTATAGATTATTAATATGGAGTTTGTCAACAAAAGGGGTGTTGCTGCTGATCTGAGAAAATATATTATTATCTTTTTTTTTTTATTGCTTACTTTATTATTGTTTTTTTTTTTTTACTATTGCGTCAGTTGAAGGTTTTGTCGAGTAATGACATCTAGTGATGAAATTATAATTTTGATGGTAATGTAGTTTTCTAAAAAAACCGCGATTAATTTAAAAATTTATTTAGTTATTTTTGAATATTGTTGAATAATTGATTTAAAAAAAATATTTGTCAAAAAATTTTATTCGTTTAAAGTTATATAAATAATCACCTGATTTTTTTTCGTCATTAAAAATATTTTGAAATAGATTAGACTTCTGTCTACGACCTACTTGCTAATGATTTTCGGAAACTTCTAAAACTCATTAGCAAAAAATATGAATAGACAAACAACCGACGTCAATATAAATCAGATGTTTTTTTTTCTTTTGATCAATATAAATTGTATTTTTCAAAAAGTATAAATAAAAAAACAATCAACGTCTTGAACTAGTTGGCTTTTGACTCGATGTAAATCATTATATTTTCTGGTGATCATCATGAAGTGTATTGTAATTTTTTTAATATGTGTTTGTGCATCAAGTGCTCTAAAAGTTTTTCCAGACACTGTATTACAATGTGACTTTAAAAAAAATACTTTTTATACTTGCAAAGATAATGATACATTGCACAGAGTTTTTACTCACAATAATTCTAATCGTGAAGTTTATATAAAAGACAAAGAAATATCAAGAATCATGCCTGATGTTTTTGAGAATTTAAATATTACTCGATTGATATTAGAATTATCACCAACAAAATTGGATCTTGTACCAGAGTCATTCAACGGTCTACCAGCATTGACTGATTTACAATTTAAATCAGGTATTGTTCCACTAAAACCAAGTATTTTTCGAGCACTGAGATCAACTTTGACATCACTGGAATTAATAATTGATACACCATTCAATGCAACTTTGCAAAATGCACTGTTGGGAAATGGAAAATTAAAAAATCTTACAATTTCTCATAGTAATTTATCAGCTATTACTCCTGGCACTTTTAATTATTCAAATTGGCAAATTTTAAATCTTCAATTGATGAAAAATAAAATTTTTCTTATTCCAAAAAATACATTTAAAACAATGTATACACTCAAACACTTGGTAATATTTTCAAATGAATTGAAAGTTATTGAGAGTGACAGTTTTAATGGTTTGTTTCAACTTGAAGATTTATCAATTACTTCAAACAACCTGGCTTCACTGAACAATGGTGTCTTTAATGGTCTATCAAAATTAAAAATTCTAGATCTTTCAAATAATCAAATTGAATTTATTGGAATATTTGTATTTGAAAATTTAAATTTAACAGAACTTTATTTAAATAATAACAAATTGAAAATTCTTAATCATGGATGTTTTAATAAACTTAAAATGTTGAAGATACTTGGATTGGGTTATAATGAAATACTCTATATTGAAGCTCAAACATTTTCTGGATTAAATCTTCAAGAATTGAGACTAGAAAAAAATAAACTTGATGTTATTGGACCAATGGTGTTTAGTAATTTATCTACCAAACAACTTCATCTTTCTAATGACAGTCAAATTATAAAAATTGTAAAAGAAGCATTTTTAGAATCAAAAATTGAAATGCTGTATCTTTATAATTTTACAACAATTGATCAATTTTTTTTTAAACTGCCAACTTCAAATATTTATCGTGGCTCTATTATCTAATATCACTTCATATTTTATTATCTATTATTCAATCGTTTAAATTTATAAAAATTTATTAAAAATTATATATTTAAATTGTTTAAAAAATAATAACCACAAAGCAGCCTTGTATTTTCGTTCCTAAAAATTATATTTAACTTCTTTTTTATTATCTATGACTTTTAAAAATATAAAAACAAAATGAATGTAATTTAAAAAATAAAATAAAATAAATAATATAAAATATTTATAGTCTGAGTAAATTAATTTTACATGTATAAACTAAATTGACTCGAATAAAATTGTTGACATTTTATCAATAAAAATCAACATACCAGCTATTTCCCATGTACAAAATCAACATACAAAAAACATGTAAAAAATCAACATACATGTACAAAATCAACATACCAGCTATTTCCCATGTAAACAAAAAAACAAAAAAAATATATATATTTTAGTTTCATTTTGAGTGTCATTATCTACACAAGTACTCTGAAATTAATTTAAAAAAAAAATAAATTAATTCATTCTAAATTAAATCATAAATATTTAATATATATATTTTTTTTTTATAATTATGGTTAAAAAAATTAAAAAAAAAATTAAAAGAAATAATTATTCAATTTTAATAGCTTTTGTTACTATCATAATGTTTGTGTACAGTATGTACGTAAATACTTTTTTCAGTGATAACCCAAATTTTATGTTGTTTGCTGGAGTTAGAAATTTTTTTATCACACTTGCTATAAATGCTAATTCAATAATGCGATGGATCAATAGAAAACGTATTAAATCAGTTCAAAATCGTCTTGATAGTTATGATGTTTTTTCAAATTTTAAAAATAATAATACTAGTATTTTATTAAAAAATTTTAGTACAATTTTTTTGTCAGTTGCATTGATTTATTGGATGATTGTTGGTTTTCTAACATACAAAGAAGTTAAAGTATTCAATATTTATATTGGAATTTCATATTGTGTTTATGGTTTTGTAATGAACCAGCCAATCATCGAGTTTTTTTCATTTATATTGATGGTTTATCAAAGATTCAATCATTTGCATCAATCAATTTTGTCACTGGGTAATGTTTAATTAATGTTTTTTTTTTTTTAAATAATATATATTTAGTGATTTAAAATTTATTTAAAATTGTAAGGTACAAGGAAATTAGGTAGATAATTTTTAAAGTTGTAATGTTTATAATCATTGATCATTATCGAGCAGACAATATTTATTTATAAAATAAAATTTACAATTTTCTTTTGAAATTTTTAAAGATTATTAATATATTTTTCTTGTATCTAAATTACACAATTACGTGATGTGAATAATCTTAATTTTATAATGAAAAAAAGGAGAAGAAAAATTGTATAAACAAATATTTTAAATATTTAAAAAAAAAATATAAAAATATTTGAATTATTCAAATTAAAATTAGAATTTACTAGCTTCAAAAAATATTTTTTAAATATGAAAACTCTTTTTTTTTTTTTTTTCAATGTAAAAGCTAATAAAAATAATAATTTTTTTTTTTTTTCTTTACAGAATTATTGGATACAAAAAATGATGTAATAAGAAACAAAATATTTAATAATATAAATTTAAATAAAGTATGTTCAATACATTACAATTTATCAACAGCTGCAACTGAAATTAATAAATTATACTCAATTCAATTTCTTTTTTGGATAACAGCATTTTTTATTGATTCTATTTTAAGAATTTATGTTTTAACTTTTAATGATAGTTATAAAATTTTTCACCTGCGAAATATGTTCATTGTAATTGCATTTTTAATTCATATATTTATGTTAACATATTTTTGTTATCTAATAAGTTACGAAGTGAGTTTAAATTTTTTATTATTAATATTTTTATCACTTTTCTAAATTGTTTAATTATTTTCTTTAATTTTTTTATCTAGGCAAATTATATTTCAAGTGTCGTTTGTTCAACTTTTTCAATAATTCCATGGCCATCAAATGTAAACAAAATATTTATAAACTAATTTATTTATTGTTATTATTTATAAAAATAATTGTTATTTATTTTTTAAATAGGGTAATCGAAAACCAGCTATGTATTTTTCTTCTTATAAATTATATTTTACTATTTTTGATTTGTTTCCTCTTCATCCTTCATTACTATTATCAGTAAGTATATTTATTTTAAACAATTAATAAATTAGATTTAATTTAAAATGCTTGTTAATATATTCACAGGTTATTGGAGCAATCATAACATATTCAATAATTTTAAAAACAACAATCGATTGAATTAAAAATATTTTTAAAACCGATAATTACCACAAAAAACTATTAAACTTTTTGTATAGAAAAATAATTATCAAAGACACTCCATCAATAAATTTATACAGTCAAAAATCAGCTGTTTAATTTTAATTAATTTATATAAATTATTATTCAGTAATTAACATGTATATATTATTAATAAAAAAATTAAATGTACCCACTAAATTTGAGTACAAAAAAAATGTTTTTTACCAAACACATCATTACTATTTTTATATTATATTAATGTACAATAATGACAATCAAATAATATAATTAAAAATGTAACAAAATAATTAGTTGACAAATAAAAATTGAACAAATAAAATAACATCAATTTTTAATGATACGTGAGCCAAAGTAAATGAATTTTTTATAAGCGTCAAGTTAAATAGAAAATAAAAATATCATTTTAACTAATGGAATATCATTACTCTATAATTACTATTGATAAACCACTAATTTTCATTGATCCACTTTTACCACAAAATTCCCCAGTATGTTTTTAAATTTCACTATTAACACAAGTCAATTAAAATTATTTTTTTCAATATGGTCATAAGAATACAAAATAAATTAATTTTAGTTATAATTATAATTTTAACAAGTATAATATTATTTTCATACAGTGTTTACGTTAATTCTTTTTACAAAGATGATTTAAAATTTATGTATTTAGCTGGAGTTAGAAATTTTTGTATTACAATTACGATAAATGCAAATTTAATAATACAATGGATTAAAAAAAAAAGTTTAAAAAAAGCTCAAGATTGTCTTGATAATTATGATACATTTACAAATTATCAAAATAATAATAGACTTAATAATATATTTATGTTTATAAATTTTTTTTATTGGATTATTATTGGTTGTATGACTTATTCACAAGCGAAAAAATTTCATATTTATTTTGGTTTTTCGTATTTTTTTAATGGCCTGTTTGTAACAAAACCAGTTGTTGAATTTGCTGGTATTATATTGATGATTTATCAGAGATTTTGTCACTTGTATCAATCAATTTCATCCAATGGTAGGTATTTTTAATTTGTTTATTGTACAAATTACAATAAATAATTTTGCAAAGTGCATTAATAGAACTGCAAGGTAGTTTTAGATACCTTATGTTTTGAATTAGTATAGTAATGGTTGTGTGTGTCTTCAAGTAAGCATCAGATTTTCATTAACAGACCGACGATAGTTTCGGCTGTAATGAGAGGAATTTAATCATTGATCATATCCCAAATTCATCATATGCATAGTGGATCAGTAATAATCCTACTGAAGACAATTTTCTTTCCTTTTCTGCGAGTTACTAGACTCGTTTGGTTTGACGAATCACGAGTGAAAAAAAAAATTATTATGATGACACCTAGCGGATGATTAGTGAACTCAAAACTAATATATATTTTTCTAAATTTCTAATGATTTTCTAATGATTTTCTAACTATCTTGAATCCAAGTGTTTTTTTTTTTATTTTTTCAATCATCATAATTTTATATAGACATTTTAATTTATCATTACAACATTAGAATGGTTTTTTTTTATTTAAAAAATTCATTTGTTGTGTAATATAGTTAATTAAATAATAAAAATTATTAATATTTATTTATTTATTATTTAAAAAATTATTAATATTATTTTTTTTGTTTAAATAATTTGCAGATAGAAAAATTATTGTAATGAGAAATGAGGAATCTGATGATATAAAATTTATTTGGTCAATGCATCATTATTTATTTACTGCTGCAAATGAAATTAATAAATTATATGCAGTTCAATTTCTTCTTTGGATAGCTGTATTTTTTATTGATTCACTTTCGAGAATTTATAATTTAACAACAATTATTGGTAATGATGATACTGTTGTTATGGTTGCTCGTGACATAACAATAACCATATCATTTTTTTTCTATGTTTATGTTATGACATATTTTTGTTATCTAACAAGTAATGAAGTGAGTTTTATAATTTTTTTCATTACTATTTTTATATAGTTGTAAATTTATTTATCGTAAATTTTTTAATTATTTATTTATAAATTTATAATGAATTTACTATTCAGGCAAATAAAATTGGCAATGAAGTTTACTCAATTTTTTCAATGGCATCTCGAACAACTGATGTAAATAAAAATTATTATATTTTATAATTTTAATTGTCTATGTACTTTATATTCTTAATATTAAATTGATTATATATTTTTTTTTATTTTTTTTTTTTTTTGATTTAGGATAATCACAGAGGAGCCATGTATTTTTATACTCAAAAATTATATTTTACTGTTCTTGATTTGTTTTCTATTCATCCATCTTTACTATTGTCTGTGAGTATAAAAAAAAATATTATAAAATTAATTTATTTAATTTATAAAATGTTTGGTTTTAGATTTTAAGTGTAATGGCAACATATTTAATTATTTTACGATCTTGAAACAGAGTATGAATAAATTACAAAAATTGTAAAATCAATTTCTTGTTGTAAAAATAAAATGGATAATTTTAATTGTAAATTTAAATATTCATTTGTAATTATTATACAATAAATAATTATCTCTATTTATTGTAAATAATATAAATAAATAAAATAAAAAAGTTAAATATTATTAAATATAATTTTGTTATTAAAACTATTTAAAAAATAATAAAATCATTTTTAAATTTAAGAAAAAAATAGAATAATTATTGGTCAACCACTTGACCATTTGAAAACTAATTTATTTTACTTTTAAAATATTTAATTTCAATAAAAAAATAACTCAGCACATTTATAAACGACATTGATATTCACATTTAAAAACTCAGATAATATCGCTATTTAGTGCTTGTCTATAATACCCACATTTCCACAAATTTACAACACTTTTATATACATGTACATGTATATACCTTATCACTTGCAGCTTTAATAATAATAATAAAAAAAAAAAAAAAAAACAGCCAGACTATCAACGTGTGAGACACACACGTCGCTCATTTTAAGGTCATTCTCCTTAATGAGCAGTCGATATATTGCTTATTGCAAAAAATTTTTTCTATAATTTTATTTTAAAAATATATAAATGAAATTCACCAATAAGAATAAATTTTTTTTATTTCTTGTTATCATTGGATTGATAGCAGTGACTGTTATTTATTGCTACAGGTAAATATTATTTTAATAATAATAAATTTTTTAAATTAACAATTTACAGCAAAAAAAATTGTATTATTTTTTAAAATATATTTAATTATAATTAAGACAATTTTAAGTAAATTTTAAATTTTTTATATTCAATAGTAAACCATCGGAGCATCAAGAAGATGAAGAATCAGAAAAATTATTAATTGATACTGATGGTGGTCCAGATGATGCAGTTGCAATATTACTTGCAATATCATCATTTATTTCAAGCAATAATAATACAAAAAAATTTGATATTGTTGGAATAACATGTACATATGGAAATGCATATTTAAAAGATGTTGAAAAGAATGTACTTAAAACCTTGACAATTGCCAACGTAACAAATGTAAGTACTTATAAATTAAATATAAAAAAAAGAAAAATGTAACTTGATTTATTTTTCTAAATATTAACTGTAGATATTTTATTTTTTTGGTTAAAGATACCTGTCTATTCTGGTGCTGAAAAACCTTTGAAGAATAATTTTACTCTTGAAAATTATTTTGGAGAAGATGGATTTGGTGATTTTGTATTTGATAAAAATATAACAATTGATATTGACAGGTCAAAAAATGCAACAACTGCCTTGATTGACTTGGCTAAAATTCATTCAAAAAAATTAACAATATTGGCACTTGGACCATTGACAAACATTGCCCAAGCAATTCAATTGGATCCAAATTTTGTTGGCAATGTTAATAAATTTTACATAATGGGTGGAAGTATATCTGGTAAAGGAAATATGGGTCCTAATCTTGAATTTAATTTTATGCTTGATCCTGAAAGTAATAAAATTGTTTTAGATTCATTAAATGGTGAATCAAGCTATTTAATTCCTTGGGAATCATTATCCCAAACAAATATATCAACAGTAACTATTTTTTATAATACAACATTTAAAATTTACACATAATTTAAATTATCAAATCATTTAAACAAATTTATATTTGCTTAATTATTTTAGGAATGGAAACAAACAGCAATTGATAAAATGAATACAACAACAACTGAATTTTTAAAACTTGCTTTTGGTAAAACTCCAAAAAATCCTTTGTGGATTCCAGCTGATGCTTTAGCAGTTGCTGTTATCATGTGGAAAACTGAAAATTTTATTGAAAAAAAACAAGCAATTGTTAATTCAATTATTGATAAACCCCACTATGGTGAAATTAGTGTTAATTATACAACAAAAATAGGAAACATTGCTATTGTTACAAAAATTAATGCTGATGAATTTAAAAAATTATTAATCGAAAAATTATCATTGTTTAAATAATAAAATATACATTTTTTTTTTACATTATATTTAAATTGTAATTAAAACAAAGAAAATTTCAATAACAAGCTTAATTTTTTATTTCTTTTTTTAATTATTAAACTGTATTTATTAAAGGTAAAAAAAAAATAAATTAAAAATATTCAAATTAATTTTAATTTATTTATTGTTACTTAATTTATTTATCATTGACATACAACTATAACTATTTTTTATTAATTGTTTATTTATAAAAACAGTATACTAATTTTTATAATAAAAAAAAAAAAAAAAGAATTTATTAAGATAATTATTGTTGTTTACGATTAAAATTAAAATTATATAAAATTATTTATTTAAAGATCTATCATCAGTTTGTGGAATCGATTGTCTTTCAAATAGAGATTCATAAGATGGTGGTTGATCAATATTTGGACAATTAGTTGGTGCTGAAATAATTGATATTTGCTGATTTAAAAAACTCGGAGGACGAACCTGATCATTCTGCACAGTATGACAAGAATTTTTTTTTATCTTCCAAAAATAAAATACTGTCAAAATAATAACTAAAATTATTATAAGTATTATCTCAACTATAATAAGGTACTCCCAAAAAAAGTTATCACAATTTTTTTCATCATCGCAAATTTGATCAGGGCAATTTTTAATTCCATCGCAAATAAATTTTTTACTCAAGCAAACATCATCAACACGTAAAGGACTAATTATAAATTTATCAATTTTGTCTTTACTACAATCTGCAACAAAAAAAAAATATTAATAATATTGTTATTATAAATTAAGTGTATATTTTAAAATATAATTTTTTTATTTTAATTTTACTCACCACTGTAGGTAGTAAAAACAATAACTAAATCATCATAATATTTTCGTTGTATACTTTTTTTAGAAAAAAATATTGTCATTTGAATTTCACCATTATTTGAGTATACACCAAATTTATCATGTTTATAATATTTATTTATTCTATGATTATTATTATTTACTGACCATGTATTTATGTCTTTATTATTTTGTGGAAAATGTCCACAGTATGGTCCTTGTTTAATATTAACATCAGTTTTAAACTAAAAATAAAAATTAATATCAAGAAAATATATTTACAAAATTAGAAAATTTATTATTGTTTAGATAATATGAAAATTAAACATTAAAATAAATTATAATTGTTACTTATTACTGGAGAAAAAAAAAAAATAAATAAAACAAATAGAAAATTGATAAATTTATTTTTTAAAAATGTAAAAATTATCCAAGTTATTTATTTTTTTTTTTATGATAAAAAATATGTTGACTTGTATAAAAATATTTTAATATGTTAAATGGCTAATTAATTGAATTAAAAATAATAATTTTTAAATATTTACCTCAATGGAATCACTGCAACAATAATCGCCACAATTGTCAATAAACGAGTCAAATTTCATACTTTGTACCATTGCAAATAATTTATTTCCTGGTGGAGCTTTAATATTAAATGTACAATTTAATGATTCAACAGTATCAAACAAATGATTAAGTTCATCAGGATGAAAAACAAATCCTGGCAATTCATAAATGTTATCCGAAAATGTTTTCAATGACATTGGTGGTTTTCCTTTTGAAAGTTGACTGCAATATTCCCAAAAACCACCTGTAAATAATATAATAAACAATAATAAATTAGTAAACAATAAAAAAAATTTAAACCCATTAATTTATTATTAAAAATATAATTGAAAAATAATTACAAAAAATTAAACAATCTATAAACAGTATAATAAATAAACTCACTGTGAAAATAATTTTTTGAATTTTGATATTTTTCCCATGATGTTGCAAGTTTTACATTAAATATAACAAATAAAAAAATAATATATATTTTCATTTTTTTATATATTATTTATGATTATTAAACTCTAATTATTAATTATTTAAAATAGAAGTGTAATAATTATCACACAACTTTTAATTCAAACACGTATATATATTTTATTTTTATTTTTTTCTTCAATAATAAACATGAATCGTGTTTGACAAGTGAATTAGAAATAAAATATATTTATATTATATACAAAGCCTAAAAATAATCATAAAATAAATGAATAATATGATAAGAAATTATCATTTTTATTCTAAAATGTTTCCTTAAAAGTGTTGGTATTAATATAATTTTTATTTAATTTTAAATCATATTATTTTTACTAACCAAATTAACAATGGCTTTGTTAATTAACAATAAAACGCATTTTATATTATTATTATTATGTATTATTAGTTATATAATTTAAATACTTATTTATTTATTTATTTATTTATTCATATGTACATAAACATAACAAAATAAAAATTCCTGTTACAAAATTATAAGATAAAAATATGATATCAGTTTTTCAGATTGCGATTACAATTTATTTATTCAGCACAATAATTTGTATTGACAACAATTAAAAATATATTTAATTATTAAATTATAAACAAAGTAAAAAAAATAATTGATCGTTAATTTTTATAGTTACATAAATTGTCCATAAAAAATGAAAAATATATTGATTTAATTAATTATAAATAAACAAATAAAATATCAAATTGTTATATTGTCAATAAAATAAAAAACACCCAAGTTTATTTATTTATTTTATTATTAATTAATTTTTAAAAATATTTTGTCAATAACAATTAATTTATCCATTTTTTTTAAATAATTAATTTATTGTCATTTCAAATTTTCGCGGTTTAAAATATTATCAAGTGTACTTTACCTTATCGATAAAAACACACACAGCCATCTGGTGTATAAAATTGCCAAATATTAATAAAATTCAAAAATTAATAACCCGACTATTTCATCTTATAAAATTTTCATAGTTTTTATATAAAAAAAAAAAATGGTGGCTCTCTCTGAAATACACCTACACATTGTCAAACAAAATACATAGGTGTTATGATAAAAATAAAAAAAAAAAAAAAGATAAAAAGTATCTTTGCGTGTGGTTAAATTATATTTTTTCTCTCACACAAAAACGCAACCAAGTGAAAGCTTGAGGTGATATATAAATAACAAAGACACAAAACATCATAACAAAAAGTGAGTAAAAAAGACGCCAAATTAAAATATAAAAAACTGTAAAAGAAAAAATAAAAAATAAGGATAGAAAATTTATAAAGCATTCAACTACCAACACACAAATACCCACACACACAAAATCTTTGTAATCATCATCAAAGTGTCCAAGAGAGGAGAAGAAGAGAGAAAAAGAGTAAAACAGAGTGAAAAATAAAAAATAGAGTACTGAGAGGAGGACCGTAGCGAGTAGCGACGACAACGGTGGACGGTGATTCACTCTCTCCTTATCAATACATAATTTAACATTTGTTAATTACATCAATCATCAATATTAAATCATCAACATCCCGTCCCCAAGTGTCATCAATATCAAACTCGTGTGTGTCACTTGATTTACATATTATTTTCCTACAAAAAAACTCAACTTAACTTAAAAAAATTTTAATTGTTCATCAACATCATCATCAAAATAATAACCTGGATAATTTTTCTAAATAATTATAATTTATTTAAATAATTAAAAACAAGTGTTTATCAATAATAAATCATTAAATAATCATTTACAAATGATGGAGTAAATTATTACTTTGTGATCAGTGTGTGTTTGTTCATACTCTTTTTTTTTTTTTTTCTTTCTTTTTCTTGAATGTATTTTTTTTTTTTTCTTTTTACTTGAGACTTGAGATATGCTGGGGGGTATCCACCCGGTTGGTTTATTGGTGTGTGTGGTGAATCACGCTTTCGAGGGCGCCGGGTTGTTCTGTTAACACGGGGATAAATAGTGACTCCACGAGCATCATCATCAAAGATCAAAATCAACACGAATTTAATCGTAAAAAAATTTTTTTGACTTATCTGTTTTCAAGAGGCCAAATATATCTTTACATTAAGATATTTAAAAAAATAAAATAGTCTTATTATTTTGTCATGAGAATAATTATTGATAAAAATTTATTATCAAATTATTATTTGTTTAGAGAACATTGTTGTTGATTAATTTAACAAATGAAATTGATTTGAGTTGTTTTTTTTTTTTTTGTTATAAATTTTGATTTAATATTTTTAAAATAATATATTTTTTATTTATTTTTTAGATTATTATTTTAATGTTAAATTAATAGTTGATTTAACATTTAACGTTGGCAAAGCTTTCGTAGCTTAATGGATTATGAAAATTCAATATCTATTATCAAGGTTGATAGAAGACTATTCACACACAAATGCACACATCAATTGTCCTTCAAAGCATCATACTGTGATCCTGAAAAAAAATTAAATTTTATCAATAACAATTATTGATAAATAAAATTTAATAATTAAAAAAATAAATTGTTAAAATTTTACAATAACTAAAAAAGAATTTAATTCTTTTAAATTTATGAATGAAGAGAAAAAAAAAAATTTTGATTATCAATAGATAGAATATAATTCACGAATATTATTTTATTATTTTTTATCTTCAAATAAATAATTCATCTGTAATAGAGATAAATAGACAGAAAAAAAAAAATTTCTTTAATCTTGAAGTAGTTTATTATTTTTTATTTTCAAATGAAATCTTTGAGTAGTTAAAAATAAACCAAGGAAAAATAATAAATAGAATAGATTTTTAAATAAATCGTATCAACAAAACGTGCCTAATTAAAAAATAAAAAAAATAAAAAAGCTGACTGAAAATTAAATAAAGGACAATATCAATAATAACACGATGTCAGATGAAGAAGACAAACCACCTGCGCCTCCAGTTCGTCTAACTTCCAACAGGTATTACAAAATAATTAATTAATACTCCAAATTAACCGTAAAATTTAATAACATTTTCATTTTAAAAAACTTAAATTATCAAATAAAATTATAAGCACAGCTTTAAAGCAAATAATCATCATAAATTTCAATGTTTTTATTTGAATATTTAATTATTTTTTTAAAAATAAATTCAAGCTGATTTTAAAATTCATTAGAAAATTTTTATTCTCCCACAATATAGAGTAAAATTTTCGTTATTTAAAAATAGATATTTCAAAATTTTATTTGATGCTAAAAATAATAATACACCACTGTACAGATACTGTGTATTATTCATCACTAAGAGACATTTAATTTTTAATTTTTTTTCTTATTAAAATAAATAAATATAATAAAACTCAATAAAAAGAAAAAAAAAAAATAATCAAAATGATTTGTTTTTATATTGATAAACTAATTTTATTTAGGATTTTTTTATGTCAAATACGTTATTTGTTTATGAATATTTTTGATATTTATTGTTTTTTTTTTTTGCAGAGGAGAATCTGCGCCAAATTTACCGGTGGATATGCGTCCATTGCCAAAAGAGCCAGATTGTGATGAAAGAAAAAAGAAAACTCTCAAAGGAAAAATGAAGGTGAAGGAGAGCAAGGACAAACCAAACATAAGTTATCCAACAAATTTTGAGCATACTGTTCATGTTGGTTTTGATGCTGTAACTGGAGAATTCACGGTATGTATTTTTAAATATTTAATAATTTAATAATTGATGATAAATCATTGATAATAAATTTAAAAAAACAAACAAAACAAAGAGTTAATTTAAAATGCACTCGCTTGCTGCTTTGCTGTTGTATTAAATTTAAAATAAAAAAAGAGAAATCAAATGAAATATCCAATAAATCAAAATAAATATATAATGTTATGTTTTAGAAAATTCAATAATTGTATATTATTTTTTTTTATTGTCAGTAGTTGTGATGGTTAATGATGATTATGAGGAATGATGTTAAATTATAATAATTATAAAAAATAAATTTTCCTAACTTATTATTAATTTTAAACAACAAAAAATAATTTTTTTTTTTCAACAAATATATGATGCATTGTCAAACATGCTTTTTTTTATATAATTATTATTATTTTTTTCACGTGTGAAAACTAACTTGACACGTATTTCTTTCAAGCTGCCACATAAAGTAAGTAAATTTGTAAGAAAAAAAAAGAAAACAACAACACAAAAAGATAAAAAAGCATATTTAAATTTTCAATGTTTTTTGTGATTTTCAATTTATTAATTTATTTGTTATTATTTTTATTTAAAAATACTACAAATTTTTATTTATTTTTTTATATGCAAATAGTATTATTATTTGTTGGATTATTTTTGCTGAAATTAAGCTGTTGTCAACGTTGTTTGTTCAATGATGAAAATAAAAAAAAATAATAAAAATTGATACTATTATTTGGCTGATATTTGAAAAAATTAATTTGCATATACTTGCATGAAATTACGTAGTTTTAATTTTGCATTTAAAAAAAATATAACGAAAAAGAAAAGAAACAAAACAAAAAAAAAATTAAATTATACACTGTAGAAAAAAACAGCATGATGATTAGTTTTAATAATTTAAAAAAATTGTTTACCATTATTTTGTTGATTAATAAATAATTTATTGTCACAGGGAATGCCGGAAGCATGGGCAAGATTGCTTATGTCAAGCAACATCAGCAAGCAAGAGCAAAAGA
Organism: Aphidius ervi; assembly: GCA_015776835.1. Taxonomy (NCBI): domain Eukaryota; kingdom Metazoa; phylum Arthropoda; class Insecta; order Hymenoptera; family Braconidae; genus Aphidius; species Aphidius ervi. The sequence goes on along the minus strand of MKYW01000003.1, from coordinate 1,591,839 downwards.
AAAATCCTCAAGCTGTTCTTGATGTGCTTAATTGGTATGACAGTAGTAGCAAGGAGGCCAAAGGATCCAAGTACATGACAACAACAAAAATGGTTGTTGGTATGTTGTAATTAAAACAAAAAAGAAAAACATACATCAAGCCAAGATAATACTTGAATATTAATTAATTTGTTAATTTTATTTCAGCACCAATTGACAGAGCTAGTAGTCCTCGTAGCATAGGAATTGGTGTTAATATTGGCATGGTAAATGTTCGTGGACAAGCTATTTCACAGACTTCCGGTAGTTCACATTCACAACAGTCATTGAGTCGGTATGTCAATAAATTATTCGAAATAAAATAAATGATAATTAAATTTATATAAATATTATTTAAATTATTAAAGAGTCAGCAGTAGTAGTCCAAGTAGTACACCAACAGACGCATGCGCAACAAGTTCTGAACAAGAGGATGAACCACCACCACCACCAATAACAGCAAGACCTGAACGCACGAAATCAATTGTAAGATATTTATATTTATATAGTAATTTAATTATTTTTTATATATCCTTCAATTGTGGTAATAATATAATATATAATAATTAATGACACGCAGTATACAAAACCAATTGAGGAAGAACCACTACCACCAGCTCCATTACCAGCATCACTTGGTTCACCTCAACGAAATGGTACACCACAACCACAACATCAATCACAAATTGATAGAAATAAAAATCAAACAACACCAATACAAACACCAACAACAACTGATCAATCAAGACCAACACAAAGTGATAAAGTGAGAAAGAAAAAAATGTCTGATGATGAAATATTGGAAAAATTAAGAACAATTGTTAGTGTTGGTGATCCAAATAGAAAATATACTAAAATGGAAAAAATTGGTCAAGGGTAAATAGATAATTTAATTATTAATAATTTAAATAATTATTTAATTGTTTATTTTTATTTTATATATTTATTTATTTATTTATAGAGCATCTGGTACAGTTTATACAGCAATTGAAACATCAACAGGAATGGAAGTTGCAATAAAACAAATGAATTTATCACAACAACCTAAAAAAGAATTAATTATAAATGAAATATTAGTTATGCGAGAAAATAAACATCCAAATGTTGTTAATTATTTGGATAGTTATCTTGTTGGTGAAGAATTATGGGTTGTTATGGAATATTTACCTGGTGGTAGTTTAACTGATGTTGTTACTGAAACATGTATGGATGAAGGACAAATTGCTGCTGTTTGTAGAGAAGTATTACAAGCACTTGAATTTTTACATTGTAATCAAGTTATACACAGGGATATTAAATCAGATAATATATTACTTGGTCTTGATGGTGGTGTTAAATTAACTGATTTTGGTTTTTGTGCACAAATATCACCAGAACAAAGTAAAAGAACAACAATGGTTGGTACACCATATTGGATGGCACCAGAAGTTGTTACAAGAAAACAATATGGACCTAAAGTAAGACAATTTTACAAAGATATTTTTATATTTTAAATAAACTAATATGTTATTTTATTATTGTAATTAATTAGGTTGATATATGGTCACTTGGAATTATGGCTATTGAAATGATTGAAGGTGAACCACCATATTTAAATGAAAATCCATTAAGAGCACTATATTTAATTGCAACAAATGGAAAACCTGAAATTAAAGAAAAAGAAAAATTATCTGGTATATTTCAAGATTTTTTGGATCAATGTTTAGAAGTTGAAGTTGAAAAACGTTCAGCTGCATCAGAACTACTTAAGGTATGTTTTTTTTTTTATTATTTAAAATTATTAATTTTACGAAAGAAAAATTTATATTTAATTAATTTTTTTTTGTTGAATTTAATTTTAGCATCCTTTTTTAAAATTGGCAAGGCCACTTGCTTCTTTGACGCCTTTGATAATGGCAGCAAAAGAAGCAGCAAAAGGACACTAAATGCATTCTTTAATTATTTTTTTTTTTTATTATTTATCAAATGTGTATTCATTTATACTTGAGAAGTAACGGACTTACCCTCCCAAAATGGTAACGGCACAATAATTCAATAATATATCGATTAATATTAATGAGTATAAATAATAATAATAAACAAGTAGTTAGTTAGATATTATTCGATACTAAATAAACAATTGAGTATCAAATAATTATATTAAATTCGCAATACAAATAGTTCTCACGAATTTGAGAACTATCAAAAGTTTAAATAGAAAAAAAATATATATATATAAAATATTGCGAAAACAAAATGAGAAAAAAAAATAATTGCTTCGAGATACTTGCTAAAAATTTTCAAGTGTAATTGAGTGAATGTGTTGGTAGTTATTTTAAAAGTATAATTTTAATAAAAATTAAAAACAATTAGTATTACTGACTTTCAAGTTGGTTGGCGATAAATTAGATGAGCATGAAAAATAATTAAGAGTATATAAAAATGAACAAATAAATTAAAACAAGAAATACCTACAGCGAAAATATAAAAATAAATAAATGAAAAAAAAAAATACTTGTTAGATAATGTGAAACGATTAACTAGAGCGTACTTATTTTAATGAGAATGCTAGCGAAAAAAAAAAAATAAACAAAAAAGTTGAAACAAATTTAAAAAAAAAAAAAAAAATTGGTCTTTACGTTGGACTTATATTTTTGAGAATAAATAAAAGAATAAAAAATATTATAAACAGAGATAAGAGAAAACAATGTTAAATTATTTTTTTGGTCAATCATTGTAATAATATTTAAAAAAAAAAAAAACAGTCTACTTTTTTCTTGATAAAAAAAAAGAATGTTTTAAAATTTCACTGATCAAAAGATTCATTTGCATATCGCTATTATACAGAGTAGTAATTATAGATTAATTATTATTTAGAAATTTTAATGTATATAAGAGGTCAAATAATATTGTCGTAGTTTTTTTTTTTTTTCAATTAAATAATTGAGAATAATGAGAATTAAAATTATGCATTAAATATGTAGTACATATAAACCAGTGAATTTTTTGAAAATTAAGGAAAAAAAATTAACACGTTTATGAAATACTTGTGTTGATTAATTTTAACATTTTTTTTTTTTTTTTTTTTGTTTTAAAATTATTTGCATTGCAATATTAAAATTAATGATCATAGAAATTTTAAGACAAGGCTGTAAAATACAAAAAAAAAAAATTGTGTGACACTTTCAAGTGCCTGTAGTTGATACAGATCATTAATTTGTAAAATATAACAAATAAAAAATGAATAAGACAAAAAGATAAATAAATGATGATTTTTGAGTAATAAAAAAAAATAAAACCTCATGTTAGGACCATCATAAATAAATTGCGTCGACAGTTAAACAAGGTTTCCATTGATGAATGTTTATAATTTAATTTTAAAATATAGCCTGAGTCTTTTATAACTGAATAATGTGAAATCGTTGTATAAGGAAGCCTTGCTTCTGTTCTTTTTATGTAGTTTTAAAAAATTTTAGTGTGTAAAATACATGTAATTGAAATTACACTTTTTTTTCTCCATTTTTTTTACATAGAAATTTCGATTCATGACTGAATATCATTCTAGTTTCTTGATTGAATCAGTCAGAAATAAAATATTCAGCTAATTAATTTATCAAATAAAAAAAAAATATCCTATGAAGCGGGTATTAGCAACATTAGATATTTTTAAAATGAAAATTTATCATTATAAAAATAGGTGAAGCATAGTAACATGTAAACATAATAATATTATGAAAATTTAAAATTTTTCAAAAATTATGACAACAGTATATCAGCATGATAAATAAATAAATATTGCATTTGAAAAATTTATTTATTATTTTTAAATTAACGATTATCATATGCATCTTGGATAAATTCAAAATTTATTTATTTAAAAATTAATTAATTAGTCATTGTATTGTAATTACTCAATGTTATTATTATTTTTTATTTAATTTTTATTTAATATTTCATCTTTCAAGCTTTGTATTAAATGTTTGATTATTTTATTTATTTATTTTTATATATCTTCAATTGGTAGCTACAAAAACCTCAAATTTCCTTATTTTTGTTGATGATATCAGGATATTCAGTCATGTAATTGAAATTTCTTCATATTGAAAAAAAATATATATATATATAAAGTAAAAAAATCATGACAAAGAAAAAATATTAAAAAATGAGCGAGAAAGTTTGATAGTTATGCGAGTAAATAATTACCTGTATTGCAATGAAAGAATCTAATTATTAAAATATATTATTTAAGAAAAGAAAAAATCATAATTATATTCAACGATTTTTTAAACTATATATAATCTTGATTTTTTATCAAACAATTATTCGGCGTGAATGAAAATCATATAATAGAGAAAAGAAAAAAACAAGAATAATAATTTTTTGAATAAGCCTATTTTGTAAGGGGCTTAGGTTGTACCCTAATCATTGAGTAATATACTAATTGTTAAAAAAAAAAAAAAAAACATATATATTTGTGGAAAACCAAGAAAATATTTTCACAGATAATTTTTTCTTTTATTTTCTTAGATGAAAAAAAAATTGTATAATCAGGATATATAGAATTTTTAAATACTCGTGAATAAATAATTATTTTTTTCTTTCTTTTTTTATCTTATCATTTTGTCGTAATGTTTTTTCATAAAAAAGAAAGGAAAATTATAAATAATTGTACACGTTTTTATAGTATTAGTTAAGGCTCGTTAAGTTGCATTGAAAATTATTATTTTTTAAAAATGGTAATATTGTAGAATCTTATTGCATTTTCATAAATATTTAGCTGCATTAATTTGTTTATTTCATTTTCAATATTTTATATAATCATATATTATTTTTTTTCGCCGAGACTTATTAGCATTAATTAAAAAATAATCATTAAAAAATGCATTTAACAATTTAATTTAAATATATTTTTATTATTTTTTATTTAGTTTTTTAGATAAAATATAATTTTTTTAATAATTAATTTTAAAATAATTATTAACAATTATGTTTAGTATAATATTTTTGAAAATGCTTCATAATTCTCAATAAAAAAAATACCAGGCCTAGAAAAAAAATCATAGAAAAAACGAATAAATGCAATGAAATTTTCCTTTTTTTTGTTTTTTTTTTAAATAAATAAACGAAAAGAAAAAATGAGCCAGAATAATTAACACTGTGAAATATAAACCTGATTATCAGGCAATTTTTTTGTATGATAAATAAAAAATATTTCTTATTATTTCAATTACAAGAAAAAAAAAAAAAAAAAAGGCAACAAAAAAATTAATATAAATAATTGTAAAGTTTAAAAAAAAAAAAAAATAATAATGCCTAGAAGTTTTACATATATACATACATATATATTGTACTGTAAAATTTTGAGTTTTCTTTTTTTTTTTTTTT
>MKYW01000003.1:1472498-1574434 GCA_015776835.1 Aphidius ervi | reverse complement strand
ACAAAAAAATATATTTTACTTCTTCAAAATGTCCTTTATTTAATGGATTTTTCAGAAATACTGTGCAACAAATATTTATTGTAAAAAAAATTGTTTCAGCTTTTAAAAAATTTTAGCTTCATAATTTTCTACTGGTCTTTTTATTTTCAATATTTTTTTTTAAAATAAATATTTGTTGCACAATATTTATGAAATACCCATTAAATAAAGGACATTTTGAAGAAGTAAAATATATTTTTTTGTGGTTTTCTACTGATGCTTTTTTTTATAACAATAATAAACAATAAACATTTTAGAAATTATGTGCTAATGTGCTCGTTTAATAAAAAGTTAAACAAGAGGGAATTGAACTTTGATATATCGATTTTATTTATATGTATATTTTCTTAAATATAAATTTTCTTGATTATGGAAATTAAGGAAATAATGAATTTTCGATTGGCTCAATAAACTCGGTATGACTATTTTATGTAAATTTTGTATTTAATCGAGGGTGTATATTGTTGAAAAGTTTATTGGTTATTTGACTATCACAAAGCAAGCGGAAGTATTTTCATTATTCCGGACAAATACTTGTTTATGATTTTTGAAAAAAAAAATTAATTATTTGTTTTAAATTGGACATGAATTAAATATTTGTTTCAAATTTAAATTACCCTTTGTTTTAAGCTTTTTGTTTATTGTTTTATTCCCATGTACAGCTTAATTGTTTTTCTATAAAAAATTATATTATTATTTGCTTTAATAGTATTGTACTTTTTAAATTAAAAAAAAAATATATATAATCATTTTTATTTTCATCTTTCTATTGTCTAGAGTGTATATTTTTTTGTTCTCATTTCAAATGAAAAATATTAAATTAAATTTTCAATTTTACTTATCGTTCTATAAATAAAACAATGATAAATGGTTTTTTTTTTTTTTTTGACATGCTGATAGACAGACATATTTCGTATGACATTTTCAACGATAGGTGATTATGAGATACCATTGTTATGTCTCATTTTATTTCGGTTGAACAAACAATGATAAAAAAAAAAAAAAATTGAAAAACAAAAATAAAAAACTTGATAAATATATTTTTATTTTTGTTGAATATTTATTTTCCAAACGATGGGATATTATTCTCATCAACAATTTATATATATATGAATAATTTACATTTGTACATTTCCACTTTGTTCAATGATTTTTAAACAAATTTAAAATGCCAACGTAAATATCAAGTGTAAATTTATAATTAAAAAATAAATAAAATTGTCATTTCATTTAGCTGCACAATAGAATATTTTAAAAACCATTTTATATTTTTATCATTGCTAAAAATGAACTAAAAAAATTAATAATAAATAGAATCAACAGCTGAAATTTCATATTGTGCGTATTATATTTTTTTAATTTGAATAAAAATCATAAAAATTTTAAAAATCAGTCGAAAAAGTAATTTATTTTTGTGTCAGGGTATGTTTGTATGATGACAAACAAATCGGAAATTGATTCTTTTTTTTTTTCATTCTCATTATTTCCGGTATGTTGGCAAATAATACCAGTAAGCACATATTGACATGAGTTTAAATTATTTGTTTCAATTGAAAAAAATAAATAAATATATTTATAGCATAAAATCGAGATACACGATCAACAGTTAAATCTTAATGAAGACTTTTAGTGAAAAATTTATGGTAATGGTAATTTAATGTTTATCTACAAACAGGTAAATTTTCCAATACATACATTAATTTACAATCTATTTCCTACACATGTAAACATGTAAATTTAAACGACAAAATTAACCCTTAATTGAAATAACTGAATTTTTTATTATTCATATAAAATTATAAAATAAAAAATATATTAAATGTCATCAATATTTATTCATGTAAATATAAAAATTTCAATTTTAATTTTACATTTAATCGTCATGTTAAAAATAAATAAAAATGAATGACAAAAATATCTGCAAAAAAATAAAAACGTATTTTCATGAATTTGCTTTAAAATTTTTTGATATTTAACGTTAAAAAAATACATGTATTAAATGGACATACGTCTTTTTACTTTTACAATATAAAACATACGCCTTTTTAGCATTAATAAATTTTAATTCATCAAGAAACTTTCAAGTAAAAAAATTCACCAAAAAGCATTCTAAAGTCTTTATTTATTTTTTTTTTTTACGTTCAATTTTGGCTGAAATTAATTATTAATTTATTGTTAATTAATATATTAAATTTATTAATCAACAATTCGTTTTATTATTTATTAAATTTATCAGTTTACAATATTATTGTATCATTTAATAAAAATTTATGTATAAATAATATAAATTAATAAATTCATTTTGATAATTGTCATTGAAAAATTTTAATTCACCAGACCTTTTATCAAAAGTTGAATGAAATATATATATATTTTGTCGTCAGCTGATATAAATTATACTTGACTATATATATACAAAATGAACAAACAGTCCTGACCAAAGTTAACATCATCTTTCATTGAGACAACTCTACTCGAGTTATTTATTTAACGTATTTTCTTGTCTTGTTTTACAAACTACCACTCTTGTGACTCTATAATCATTTACTTCAATTTTTTCTATATATACACATCAAACTAATAATGGCAATGAAATAAGAGGGAAAGAAATAATATAAAAAAAAAAAAAAAATAATTCAATCCAAGTGTTCTTCAGAGCAACAGGAATTATTGTTGATATCGTCAAACAAAATCTACTTGGGACAAAGTCAACTCTCGTAAATAAATAATATTTACTATGTATAACTTGAAATATATTTTATGGATTTTTATTTTATATTATTATTATTATTATTATTATTATTATTATTGTTATTATTATTATTATATGATAAATAAATACTGTCTTCATCAAGTAAACGACTCAAATTTATTTATTTTTTTTTTTTTTATTTTGTTTTGCCTGAGGCAATTTGCAATCACACTTGTATTTTTTATTATTTTTTGTTTAACAACAAAAAATGTTTTATTTGTAAAAAAAATTTATTTCATATTTATTATTACTGTGCTGATTTTTTTTTTTTATTTTTTAAGTTTTATTTCATTTATTATAAAGGTGAATTAAACCCTAAGGGAAATTTATTGTTATAATTTTATTTTTTGATTTATTTTAGTTTCTGTATTTTTTTTTTTTTCATTAAAAAAATTATAATTTTTATATATTTTTTTAATTTATTTTCATGAGAAAAAATTTTAATAATTGAATGCAATTTTTAAATAAATATGGGTATTATAAACAGGATCAAAAGTAATGATAAAAAATTTTTTTTTATTTTTTTATTTTTGTTGATTGTTGTAATAAATTATGGGGTTAGAATTAAGTAATAATAAATGTGATATTTCCTGTTGATATCATTATCATTTTTTCTCGTAATTACCACAATTTTTTTCTTTTTTTTTCTCGTGTTTATTATGTTTAGAGATAGAAAGACATCAAAAATGAAAAAATATTAAAAAGAATTATTTGCAAGAGGAGCTTTTTATAACAAAAAAAAAAAAAAAAGAAGAAAATAAAAATAATGTTACATTAATTGCAGATTTAACCCGGAGATAAATTTATATGTGAATGAAAAAATTATTTAAATTTTTGATGACAAGCACTTGTTGATTCAAGTTGACGTCATTGAACTTTTTTAAATTTTCTCAACACTCAAACCGTTTGCTACCCAATGTTCTATCAAAATAATAAAATAAAAAAAAGTAAATAAAAATGTATAATAAATATTTGCTCATCATTTACTAAGTATCTTTTTTTTTTTTATAATTTAACATCTTCTGAATTAATAACTCGAAAAAATAACTTGAAAATTTTTTTCATATTAAATATCCTTTTTTATTTTCTTCATTAATTATAATTATTATTTTTAATGTTAACAATGTAAAAAAAAAGCTGTTAAAAAAGAGCTTAAAAAATTATATACATAAATATTTTTTTTTTAAATAAATTAAACACGAAAATTAGTTTAATAATTTTTTAATTTTGTTAATATAATATTCAATTATTAACTTTTTATATTGTAAAAAGTTTATATAAAAAACTTGAGGTAAATATTAAATATATAAAAAAAATAAAAAAAAAAAACCTTTTGATATTTTACAAGTAATTAATGTATATTTTTAGAAAATAAATAAAAAAAAAATTTTTTTTGTATTTTTACGGAAATAATAATTTTAATATTGCATGATTTTGTTCTAGTTGGAAACAATAATGGACAGTAATATAATATTATTGAAACACGTGTTGAATTGAATGACAAAACAAAAAAATAGTTTATATATTCTCGTCCATTGATACGTATTTCAATATGTTATTGACGTTAAATAATATTTAAATAAATTGACATTGTTTTGCTACTACATAAACTCAAACAAACCCTTTTTTAAAAAATATATATGTTTCTTGTTTCAAACTGAATCTTAATACAACCTCTCGAAAAAATGTCTGACTAAATTAAATTTATTCTACTTAAATCCTATTTTTTTTTATTAAATAATTATCAACTTTTTTTGAATGATTTAATAAACTCTATTCAAGATGTGTCAAATTTTTTTCATTAATTATTATTAATGCCATATTAATAATAAGAAAAAGCACACATAAAAATTATTAATTGACGTAAAATTTAATAATCAATACGAAGTAGAAAAAAAAAATTAATAAAATAAAATTTCAGGCAATATAAATAACTGATTGAATTATAAAAAGAAAATGGCTTTTTAAAATTTTTTTTTATTTTAATTTATCATTTCATTCAGTCTCTATTAAATGTCCTCTTGAGTACTTCACTATTGAATGTTGAGAAATTTAATTTAAATATTTATTGAGACCTTACCATCAGTCAAATAATAATTTCTTTATAAAATTTACTTTTCCACTAATTTTCACTTCTCGACAACTTCATTAATAAGCTTGAATTTATTATTATTATATTTATTTTGACATTGATATATATTGTGATATAAAACAGCGGATATTCAATCCTTGAAAACAATTATTTATTTATTTTTTTTTTCCGTATTATTATATACCTGGATATATTTTTTTTTTAACTGCAATATTGAGAACATTACACTCTTTGGTGAACCGATAAGTGCTTTTATTTATTTTTTTTTATTTTTTCGATTAAATATTATATGGGAAAAATAAATTCTGTTTCAGATGTCCTCAGGATGTTGTAAAATATATATATATATTTTTTTTATTTTACATAGATATATATATAAGAAATTTTTATTACAAATTGATAAATATTTATGTCAAGTTATTTCAAGTTTTTTGAGATTCATATTTTTTATTTTTTTTTTAATATTAAATTTGCTACAATGATAAAGTCATTGATGGTTTAATATACATATTTCCTTGATATTATTTTTGAATAATTTTAATACTATTTTGCAATAATTTTTGTCGTATATAATGTTGTTATAATAATTAGGTTTTGTTATGGTCTTTTTGAAAATGACAAAATTAAGTGTACTTGCCTCAAGCTCATATATTATCATCAAGTGGATTAAAACAACTACAATCTATGCCAGATATAAGCTCAATCAAATTTTCAAACTAATATACATATGCACTTTATATCAAACTATCCACCACACTCACTTAAAAAATCATAATTTAATAGTAACAAAAAATTTAAAAAAAAAAAAAAACGAAATCAATCAACAACAACTTTAGTACTAAAAAAAAAAAAAAAAAATATGCATTATTATTATTATTTAAAATAAGATAATTTAATAAGAGAAAAAAACCTTTTTTTTATTTTTAAATTTTCTTATTTAATTAAAAAGACAAATAAATATTTCATCATAATTAAAAGAAGAAAAAAAAAAAAATCATAAATGTTCATGTTTACATATTAATTGATAATTATTTTTAATTTAAAATTTTTTTTTTAAATAAAATTATTTAACCTTTATTATTCAGTTGAGGTTAAAAATAATTAATGAAATCATTAAAAATTTATTATGATGAAAAAAATATATTTTAAATCAATTTTTTAGTATTTTTTTCTCTTTTTTTTTTTTACAGTTGATTAAATAAAAGTGTGATATTAAATTTTGAAAATTAATTGAGTCACGGTATAAGATTTTCAGTTAAAGTATCAATTTGCAAATAATAGAGAGAGAGAGAGAGAGAGAGAGAGTATCTTCATAGGTAAATTTTAATAGCCCTCAAGAGAATTGAATCGTGACGCGAAATGTTGTGGAATTTCGGTTAGCATGTGGCAAAGTGGCTGATATACAATTCCAAGTGAGAGACAAATATATATGAGTATCCAAGAGAGAAATTCAGAGGGGAAGCTTTCCTACAAACTAAATATATATATAACAATCCACCTACGTACAAATCCCATTAAACTGTGCCACTCAACGACTTGGGATTACACTGTGAATTGTTATTCAACTTGCCAATACAATTTCCATTGTCTATATTGTATTTTTATAATAAAATATATATTAAATATATAGCCAAAAATATATACAAGTGTTTATTTATTATTTTTTTTTTATTTCTTTCTTTTAACTTTATATCGTTTTGATTTAATTTCTAATCTTATATACATAATATTTTTTATATATTTATTATCAAAAGTTTGCACGTGTCAATGTGCGTGATAAGAATCATGAATATTGTATTAAATTTTTTTTTTTTTTTGATAGTCTTTTAATTACATGATTTTATAAAAATATTTTTTATTTACTTTTCGATTATACCTATTATTTGGGAACTTACTGAATTATCAGTATTTTTTTTGTTTTATTTTTTCATTTGAAATTTATTTAAATGAATTATCAATTTTTGATGTTAAAAATTTATTTGATAACAGTTTTTTTTTTTTAAGATAATAATTTTTTTTACAAAGCTATTTAATTAATTTATTTTAATAATTAAAATTAGATATTTATTTAAATAATTGTAGCTATATATTTTGCAGGATAATTAATTTTTTTTTAATGGAAAATAATATTATATTATTATGGTTTTTAAATTATTTTTTAGTATGTATATATTTTTACATATTGAAAATTGAAATAGTTTAAAAATTCAACAAGAGATGTTTGATTTAAGACGTTGTAGGAAAAAAAGGGTAATATTGACACATATATACCATTGAAAAAAATATAAAAAAATGTAGTAAGTATATAAAGTGGTTTTAAAGGTACAATATTATTTTGACATATTGTATATTTCTTTTTATGATGTATCTACAAAAATGATAGCATACATCCGAGATATACCCAATTTAAAAAAAAAGTTAATATAAAATAAAATAAAACATGACATATACATTTCACATGTCAACTTACACAACATGTCATAAAAATATCGAAAGAAAAAAAATTACAAATTCAATGTTTTTTTATCTCGATGTAAAAAAACCAAATTAAATTATTTTATAATTTAAAACTTACGCAAAAAATAATTTTCCAAATTGGAAATACTGATGTCAGCTATATCAGCAGCACAAAAAAAAAAATTTGTCTTGAAAAAAATACTGAATCCTTTTTTAAAAAAAAAAATTAATTAATTAAAATGATAAAACTCTTTATAATTATTCACGCTTTTGATGAAGCTAAATATTTAAAAACTTGATTATTTATTTTACACAAATAATACTGATTTTGATTTTGATTATTTTTATAAATTAATGTAAATTAGATATTTTTTTATCAACCATTATTTTCGATATTAATATATTTGTTTAAATTTATGTTTTTTTTTTAATAATTTTATTGAAAAAAAGGACCTCACGGTTGAGTGTACCACCGGTTTATGACGTCGTCGTTGGGATGCTAGGAGCTTTTATAGGCGTTCTCACGACTAGCAAGTTCTCACTCAACTTCACTTGGCTTTAAAAAACACAGCAAGTGAATCTATCAGGTCTTTTGGCACATTAGACACTTTCCCGCGTTGCGTATTAATACATGCGCACATATTACCACAATATTAATTTATTCATTAATATCATTATCAGGCAAAAGTGTTTTTGATTTTTCATCAATTTATTTTTAACTTGCATTATTGCAATTTATCTTTTGTAATTTAGTTTTTCATAATTTATAAAAATAAAATATTATTTTAAAGATAACAATAATATTATTCATAAAAAAAACCATGTTCTACTTTTTATCTATTTGATAAAAATAGAAAAACAATAATATTTTGGACTTTGATTGTAAATTTTTATTTTTTATCAAACTTGACTTTTTTTATCTGTTACTATTAATCACTTACTAGTTTATTTATGAACTTTTTGTATTGTAGAAAGTTAAAAAAAAAAACAATCGTATTAATATTTTAATTAACAAATAATAATAATAATAATAAATATAATATAAAAAATAAAATATTTTATATTTTAAAATGAATAAATACTTGTTGTCTATTGTTTAAATTTTAATATGATTTTTTTTTTTTTAAATCTCAGTACATTGAAAAATTAATACTTGAAATTCCAATGTAAAATCTGGGACATTCAATATAGATTTAAATTAATAATAATCATGACCTATATATATACATCAAAACAATGCCAAATATTTTATTAAACATAAAAAAAAAATAAATATCATTTAAAATGAATTTTTTAATATTAATTTTTATTTAAAAAATTAATTCATATTCACCTGTTGAATTGTATATTTGTATTAATCAATTTCAATGAATTTTTATAATTTATTAAATTTTTAAATATCTTTATTGTTATAATTTGTAAATGAAAATTGAAAAAAAATATTTTTTTATTTAATTTTTTTTTTTGTCATTCAAATTATTATTGATAAATAATGTAAATAAAATTATATAGTAATTGTTATTGATATTTAATAACAATTTAAATTTTAATTACGCATTAAAAAATAAATAAATAGAAATAAATATTGTTTTTTTTGTTTAATTTTTCTAGAGCAATGCACTCGGAAATGACGAACGAGAAAAATAACTTGACCTATATTATTTATTATTCAACAGGCTGAACAATTTTAGTCATCATAACGAATTTATATATATAAATTACCAATCATTCACAACACATAAAAAAAATAAATATAACATCATTTTTTTATGTTGTAGCTGAGAGTCCCAAAACGTGACAAAAATAATATTTTTATGTCTAATTATTTTTTATCATAACAGTACCAAAAAAAAAAAAAAACAATATAAAAATAAAAAAAAATTTAATAATCATCAATAAAAGGTAACAATATGTTTATTTATTTATATAATTTATAATAAAAAAATTGAATTAAATGCCAAATTTCAATAAATGTCTGACTAAATTATTTTTGTACTACTGAATTTTTATTTGTTTATTCGTTTAATTTAATTAACTGTTTATTTGACTTGTATATATTTTTTATAATCAAATAAATGTATAAATAGATAATCAATAAATTTAAAAATATTATTAGCATAAAAATAATTATAATGCTAAGAGCAATGTCATTTTATCACGTGGTAAAAGCAATGACCCTCTGTAATTACACTGTCCCATATTTAAATAATATTATTCAATATAATTTATCAACATATTTTTATTCTCATATTTGACATTGATCTTGTCATAATAATTCTAATTAAAGAAAAATTTTTATATATGTTTATATTATTTTTTTTTCGTATTATAAAGACTTGTGTTTTCTTATCGGTACTTGAAGCTTAGTGTCGCCTGTTTCACTGTCCAATAGCTTTATGTTATATATATTATTTTGTGATTTACGATGTCAGATAATAACGCAATAATGTTAATCATAAAAATAATAATTTATAAGATACATAAGGGGAAAATTGATGAATTAAAATAAAAAAAAAAAATAATAATAATAAATGAAAATTATGTATCTAGTTTTAGGTGTTTATTGTAAATTTTTTTTTTTTTTATCATTTACAGAGGCTGTGTTTTGAAATAGCTTGTTTTTTTACATGTGGAGTTTTTTGTTTTTATGTTTTTACTATTTTTAATGCGTATTATTTGGCTTGTTATCTATGTGACCATGCATTTTTTGGTGTTTACTATGGCTGACGTAACAAAATTGGTATTTTTTATTTTTTTGGTAGTACGAGTGAGTTTGAGTAGTTGTTGTTTTTTTCGAACGTATTATGAATGAGATAAGATAATTATTTGAACACAGTAGAATGATGTAAATAAAACTATTATTATTTTTTTTTAAATATAATTATTTACAGATTTATTGATTTTATTTACCTATATTAATTTAATGACAATATAAATAAAATATATCGAAGAGATATTTAAGAAATAAATTTTTAAATTAGTTAAATTATAAAATGACTTTTGGTATTGGGAAGGTTTCTTAAATTTTATTTGTGGTAAAATAAAAAATATAAAAATTAATTTGTTGGATAAAAAAGTTAATTTATAATTTAAGTAATCATTTAAATACAATGATTGAATTTTTTTTAAATTTTTTTTGTATATTGTGTTTGGAGATTGATCAATATTATCAAATTACAAATAAAATAAAATTCAAATTGATATTACAATTTGATTTAATTGTAAAATGTCTTAAAAATTATTTTCACTTTTTTTGATGTTTTTTATTTTAGCATTTGAATTTGAAACATTATACAGAATAAAAAATATGATGAAATATTATGAAAAATTACTGATACATAAACCAAAATTTCAACAATAGCTATTATTATCTCAAAGAAAAATAAATATATGGTATTTCTTTATCTTGTTTGTTTGTTTTTTCAAACTGCTTGTGCGTAGTATGTAAAAAATATATATTCTAAACAAATTTTAGGCAAGTTTATTGTTATCAAAAAGGTTTTTTTTTGAAAAACGCATTTGACGAATGAAAGTGTACTACGTATTTGTTCCATAATAAAAATGAACCTTATCTATGAGGTTGGGCACCAAAAATTAGTATAAAAGCCAGTGGTCATTTTTTTATGGCTTATTATAAAAAAGTACACTGAAAAAGTACCTGTGCTCTTTTCATCATGGCAACACTAAATAAAATTTATATTTTACTACTTTTAACGTCTTTGGCTGCATTAGTACAAAATTCTGAAGCATTTAATTCATACAGATCTCAAGTTGAGACAGTTTATCCAACGATAAATTGCATCATTGATTATTCAGTTTACAAGTAAGTAAAAAAAAAAATAATTTTCAAATAATAAATTTCATTCAAAGTTATAAATTAATGAATACAATTTTTTTTTATTATTATATTCTTTAAATATCATTCATATTTTATGTGTTATTTATTAATTTATCGTACGCTTGTATTTTTTTTTTTTAATACACAATTACATTTAAATATATGTAATATTAAATGAATGATGAAGTTTTAAATAATGTAATTATGGTTTTAAAGATCACATAATTTTAATGAGCAAGAAATTGAAGAAGAATTTTCCTACATATGGAAAAATGTTCAAGAATTATATAAAAAAATTAACAATCCAACAATTGAAATTGTTTACGAAGGATGTATAATTTTAAAGGTAAAAAAAAAAATACATTTATTTTATAAAATGGAAAAAAATAAAAATATTATTCTGTATTAATTTAAATGTTTAAATATTCAGACTCAAAAGGAATCAACCTTTGTGAAGGCTAGTTTAATCGGAAACGGCATAATTAGCCCCGATAGGGCTCTCATAACTTTTGGTGAATATCTTTCCAGTCAGCTTACTTCTGGTGGTGGACAAGCAAATATCAATGTACTTTTTACAAAGTAAGTAACCTTTAAATATTCAAAACATAAATTAAAAATAAAATAACTTGAAATATTTTTTTTTTTTTATTATTTAGTTATAAAATGTGCAGAGGAAATTGTGAACTAAAAAATACTGTGGGTATGTTAATTTTGATAAAAATAATAAAATAATATTTTTATTGAAAAAATTGAATAAAAAAAAAGGCTTTTTGCTTTTTTAAGTTTCAATATAATTTATTTATAAATTGGTTTCTAAATTTTTTTTTATTTTTATATATGTAGGTCTAGCAAATGTGGCTAGTGCTTGTTCACACAGATCAAAGGCAGTTGGTATCATAAAAATTCAAGAACCACATAATACTGTTCACACCGTGGCTCACGAACTTGCTCATATGTAATAATTTTTATATATAAAAATATCTTTATATCAAATTAAAATTACAAATGATTAAATTAAATTTATAAATGTATTCAGGTTTGGTGCACATCACGATGGAGATAATAATTATTGCAATCCCAAAAATTTTATTATGACTCCAACACATCAACTTACAGACGTTTCTTATGCAACACCAAATCCACTCGACGAATACGAGTGGTCTTCATGCACTGTCAATATGATTCGTAAATTTATAACGTAAGTAAAATGATTAGTAATATTTTTATTTAATTTTAATAAATACATTCATATTGTTATTATTTATTTATTCAAAATGTAGAAAATATAATTTTAATAATTTTTATTTATTTTTAAATTATAATAATTTAGAAACGGAGAAGGTAAATGTCTCTTAGAACAATCAAACAAAAAAAATCATAATAATGGAATTAAAAAAGTTGATGAAAGAAAACCAAAGAATCCATTGAACAAACCAACACCACCAAAAAAAAATAATGTCAATGTTCAAACAGAAATAAAAAATAAATTTAGTTTTGATGATGCCTTGTTCGAAATCGATAATCACTGCAAAAATAATGGAGCTTCAGGAATATGTGTAAGTATAAAAAAATTATTTGAAAATAAAATTTATAATTTAATTACGAATTTAAAAATAATTTAATGATATTAATTGCTAATTTAGATTGCCTTATATAAAGATAAAAATATTTGCAAACCAATATGGTGTGAATATTATTCATACACAAGTCGAGAAAATATGTGCGAAAGCATTGATCGTCAATTTACAAATAATACACCCTGTGGTGATGATAAGGTTTTTATTTAATTATTTTATTAAGTATTATTGTTAAATAAATGAAATTATATATTTTTTTTTCAATTTTTGTTATTTAGGTTTGCTTAAATGGTAGCTGTGTTGATATAAAAGTACCAATTGAATTACCTAATTTCGGTGATAATATTAATGATGAAAATGATGATGATTCAGAAGATGAATATAATAAGAAAAATACCCAAAATGAAGTAAACAATTATAAAATTAATAATTTATATATTCCTAATCGAGAGGCACGGTAGTGCCTCGTGTCAAGTGTGAGAAAAAAATAATAATACCGAAAAAAAAAAAAAAAATGAAAGCGCAAAAACACTACCGAGCCTAATATACATCAAATAGAGGTAACCTCATCCCTCGCTAATTTTTAAAAATTTATTTAAAATATGATGATGACGATAAAAATAAATGATTTTTATAATCTAAAATTCTATTGTATCAAGCTTTGCTATAAAAAAAAAACCAAATTATTTAATCGTTTATTTTATTTTTAATAAGTAAATGAATTTTTCGACTGTGACTTTTTACGTTTGAGGACAGAAATTTTTTATCTCTCTCATACTTTCTTATTACTCGCTATATCTCTCTCTCTACTTCTTTATATTTTATTAATATCAAGAGATTCTTTTGTTTTTTTGATGATTTATTCGAATTTCTTTATTAGATGTGTCAACTAAATGTCAACTAAATGTGTCAATAAAAATTAAATGTGCCAAATGTTTATTTTAAAATACTCAGTTGAAGTACAGTTTTTTACAATTATATGCAAATGATGTTAAACGTGAATTATCATCAAGCAAATCAAATTTAAAATTATTATATGTATGTTAGAAATGATATTACATCAATTAGATATGACTAAACCAAAATTGTTTTTTATCAAGTTTTAATCGTCCAAATCTTCAATATACTGTTGTTGATAAAAAACCAAAACAAAGTTGTATTGAAATAATAGCATATTGATTAAAGAAAAATACATACGTGATTGTGGAAATGTTTATTGTTTATTTTGTATGGGAATATATAATTTGTTATATTCATACTGCATTATCAAAATCAATTAAAGGTTAGTTTAAAGAAAGTGGACGTGATATCATACATACGTGATTGTGGAATAGTTTATTGTTTTTGACGTCGTGAATGTGATGATTTTTCTATATACAATTGTGTCATGTCATAATGACATTAGTGCTGATTCATATCATGCTGGTATGAGTGATTTAGCAAGAACACAAGTACAAACAAGATGGAAATTTGATAATGTTAAAATTGTATGTGCAACAATTGTATTTGGTATGGGAGCAGATAATTTGTTATTCATGCTGCATTATCAAATGAAGGTTAGTTTTAAGTTAATAGACGTGCTGGACGTGATCTTATAAATACTGATTGTTTATTATTTTATAGTTACTCTGATGTTCATAGACATCGTTAAATGACAGAATTAAATAGACCACCACTATTAGTTTTACAAACACATATGGATCATTTTATGAAAATAAAATAGATTGTCGTAGAACACAACAGCTTAAGTATTTTGGTGAGCAGTTTGATAATACATAGTAAATGTATCAAAAATAAAGATACGTCATCTGATAATTGTCGTAATATGTATACAATTATTCACAGAAATTCATATAACTCATGTGACTAAAGCAATTATAACAGCTGTTAGAGATTTAAATGTACTAGGAAAAAATTCGCAAGAATGTCTTGATACTTTCAGATATAAAAAACCTTCATCACAAAGGTTAGAAAAATATTTATAAACTTTGGGTAATGTCAAGACCTAAAAATAACAATTTTTATAATGCTAATGATGGAGAAATTATTTGTTTTGGTTACAGAAAATTTGAAGAAAAAAGTAAATCATCTAAATTTAATGAGTCAAATAGATTGTCTGTTATTTCTGTTGTAAGTAAGTTCAATAATTTCTAGTAATAATCAAAAAACTATTTTTAAATTGATATTTATATTTTATGTATATTTTAGAAAAACTCAGATGATTCCTCAGGTTTTCCTAAAAAACTCGAATTACTTTTAAGTACAGTTTATCAATGGGTCAGTCAGCTGTACTTGGTAGTGAAATAAAAGTTGACAGTGAAAAAGAAAATTTAACACCACCAATAGTCAAACGAGTGTATCATAGAAGAAGACATATTATTGATTTATCATCTGACAGTGATGACTTATTAACTACATACAAAATAGAATCATCACAAAAATTAAAAACAGACAATTTAAAAAAAGAAAAAAAAAATGTGATAATGACAGTTCTAGTCCAAAAAAATTATCGAGAAATTCACAAGCTCAAAGAATGAAAATACCATAAAAAAAAATTATTAATTCACAAGAACATAAAATACCAATAAAAAAGCCAACAAAATTTCTGTCAGATTCATCAGATGATGATTTTGAAAAACCTATTAATAAAGAAGAATGTATCCTAAAAAAAGTCCAGATAAATGGCAAGGAGTTGATTTTAAAGTTAATTTACAACCACTTGGACTTGATAATACACTATCATCTTGGATTCAAAATATTGAAACAAATCCATTAATGGGTAGTTTACGAACTGAAAAATCTGATCTTATTGTAGTACACCAAACAATGGCTAAAAAAATAAATAGTTTATGGGAAAAAAGACAAAGTGAATAATCAATTATCAAATCACTTACACTAACAAAAAAAATTCTATCTCCGAAACGCAAGTAACAAATAACATTTCAAGACTATTATTCAATTTGCAATCTAATAAATGTGATACACCAAACAAAAATGACAAGTATCAAATTGAAAAAAGTCCAGAGTCAACTATGATTGAATTTGATTCAACACCTGAAGTTGAGGCAGACAAAAGTGTTAATTTCAAGTTTGAAGATATTTTTGACAACGATGATGATGATTTTTTTACAAAAGAATTAAATGAATTGAGAGATCTTCGAGTATTTAATGTTAATATTTTTGTTAATCACAGTGAATTAACATTAACACCTTGTGAATTTGATAAATTAAAAAATTTTCATTGAATATTATTTAATGATATTATTGGTGTATTAAAAGATTTTTTAATATATGATATTGATAATTTAGATAATAGTTATTTTGTTGTTCCAATTGATAACAATTGGCAAATTGTTGATAAATATAAAAAAATTCAAAAAATATGAGCCAACACATATGCAACTATGAATCATCATTATAATTCAAATTTAAATTCAAATGCAATGGAAATGTATTGACATATATGTACATCATCAGGAAATATGTACATCTCGAGGAGAAGGAAGAGCAACATCATCATTTACTTTTAGTAATATTATTGAAAGTATGCCATGAAATGAATCCAATGTCACCATTTCCAACAGATATGCCAAATTATTCTGAATATTATAAAGAAAAACATAAAGTTATTGCAACAAATATGAAACAACCATTGCTTGAAGTTAAAGAAAATATTAAAACAAATTCATTAATGGGTGGTTTACGAACTGAAAAATCTGATCTTATTGAACACAAAAAAGGTTTTATAAATTTAGATTATGAAATATTAAAAAAATTTTATTCAGCATTTGACAAAATTCCTGTGTCAATCAATATTTTCTAGGATAAAAATTCTCCATCAACAAATAAACGCTAAATTTCGTTTGGCTACCAAAAAATTGGAATTTCCAGAAAAAAATATAAAACCAACAGAAATTTTTCCAATTGATGAAGAATCAGAATTAAATATTTCAGTTAAAGAAAAACCAAATAAAGATATTACCTTCGAAACAAGAAATATCGAATGATATTTCAAAGGATAGTTTAACTGATTTTTCAAGTACAAAAACAATACCAACAAAATCAAAAGATCCACTTGCTAAATTAAGTAATGATAAATTTTGTGAATTAAAAAAAGCTAGGTTGTATCAAACATATATTATTATTATTAAAAAAAAAAAAAGGTGTATCAAAAATTATTGAAAATTTTAATTATTATATATTTATTATTATTTATTAAATTATTATATATAAATATTTATGAACATATAAAAATGTCTGCACCTCGTGATATAACAACAGAATCATTAAAAGAAAAAATACCAAACTTTGACAATTTAAAGAAAGACTCAATCAGAGCTCTAACAGTGGAAATACGTAAATCTGTTGAATATGATCTTGAGAAAACCATTAATGAAGATTATCATCAAGCAAACCAAATTTAAAATTATTATATGTTATACCAGAAAAAATTGCAGCATCACAAAGATTATTCAAGTATTAACAAATTTATATGAGAGAAATCTTTTATCGAGATTTGTTATTGATGAAGCATATTGTGTATCACAATGGGGTCATGATTTTCGTCCTGAATATAAAAGACTTAAAGTATTAACAGAAAATTTTCTAAAAGTACCATTTATGAAATTAACAGCAACAACAACATCATGTATTAAAATTGATATATTTCATCAATTAGATATGACTAAACTAAAATGGTTTTGATCAAGTTTTAATCGTCCAAATCTTAAATAAACTGTTGTTGATAAAAAACCAAAACAAAATTGTATTGAAATAATAGCAAATAAGAATACATACGTAATTGTGGAATTGTTCTTCTTATTTTAAAAATTTAATGATGATCCATTTAATGATGTTTCAGTACAATTAAGTTTAAATTTAGTGTATAAATAAAAAAAAATATCCTTGATATATTTATTGTAAAATTCTGAAGGTGTTGGTAAGTAAGTTTGAAAATAATATATAAAGATTACTCCCTAAATATTTCCAGACGTCCCAATTACGTAAATTAATTAAAATTCAATAAAATTTAGAATTGTGCTTAAGGTTGAATGTAAATACGAATTCCTTCTACTCGATTTTGCTAATTTTTAGGGCTTCATGCGGGACCGAGACCGTCTTCAGTCGATTAAACGATACCGATACCGAGACCGAGAGTATCGACTGAAAGACTCGCCGGTATAGCGAGAAAAATTTCTTTTTTTCAATCGTATTGAAAAAAAGAACTGTTATGCAGTAAAATAATGCACAGTAAGACACTGACGCTACAGTCACAACAAGATATTTACAACCCTATGTATCTATGAAAATTGTAAAGTTACGCCAATTATATTTTCCTAAACTGATATTTTAAAAGCAGTATTTTACTTCTTGGAAAGAGAAAAATACATATCAATGAAGAGAAAGAAAAAAAATATTTATTATTTGTTTATGGAATTTCTGAAGACTTTTGTCTGACTATTTTATTGATTTTTGAAATTTAAAGTTTCAACTTTGAACATTTTTGTCTTTTCTTTTTATATTTTTTCGGAAAAATTATTTTAAAAATTCTAAAAATTATTCATGTTATAATTTTGTATGATTTAATTTATTAATTTTGTTGATATAAAATATTAATTAAAATAATTCAATATTTATTTGATTTATTTCATTATTTTCAAATATTAGATAATATAATATGAATTTTTTTTTATGTCACATGAATTTTTAATAAAATATTTATATAATATTATTTAATCATTTGGTTTCCATTTTTCATATTTTACTTGTACGAAAAAATATTAGTATAAAAGTGAGACCCGGCGATACTTGCGAGACGAGACCGAGATCGAGACCTAAAATCTTTAAACTGCGAGACCGAGACCGAGACCTGGTGCGAACTAGCGAGACCGATACCGAGACTCGTTGAATCTCGTCTCGTCTCGTACCGCATGAAGCCCTACTAATTTTTTTTTTAATTGCCAGCTAGAATAACCCTCTGTTTTATAGAATTTTTTCAGATTTTTCGACCTTGAAATAAAGTTGACCGATTCAACACGGCCGTAAACGGAAAAACCCACGTTCTGATCTGTATCTAAAAACCCCTCTACTCGAAATTACTAAATTTGATTCAGATTTGTAGTTCTTTTACGTACGAAAATTAAAAAAAAAAAATAATCAATTTCGACCACCTTTTTTAGAAGATATTCAATCGCAAATGATTAATTAACTCCGAAATTTACTTCCCTTTACTGCTGCAGTCGTATTTGTGTGTGTTCGTATAGGCCGGGTACACTACGACAGATGTGATAGTAACGGACACAGATTTTAGGCATAGAGGGCACTAATTGATTTTAAAAAATCATGGGCTGGGGCGAGCCTCTTTGGCACAAAAAAGTTATTCGGCGATGGGACTTATGATGAATTTTATGGGAGAAACAGAAATAATTCTTTACAAAAAGATGTGATATCAAACAAAAAAAAAAAACAAGTTTTTGTTATAAAAAAAAGTGTCAAGTGTTCGAAATCGTGTTTATTTATTTTTTGCAATTTATTTTTTTTTTTTACAAAAAGATATGATATCCAAAAAAAGTCAAGTATTAAGCTATTAGTATATAAAATAATCTTTGACATATAATCAAGTCTTAAGTTTCGACAAATTTTTACACTTGACCCCACCCGGTTCTTCCCAAAAAAAATTTCAAGACTTTCACACAAATGGAGACCTACTAAAGTTCAATCGTCTAGTATTATCGTTTTAAAAAACTTGGAGTAAAAAAAAAAAGTTACATTCCTGAGATTTCAATCGCCTTCAATCTCTAGGATGTCATTATCAATTTTTCGTTCAACCTGAGTGATTGGGTATTTTCAATTATTTGAATTCTTTTTATTCTTGTGATCGAAAAAAAAGAATTTATTTTCAACACCGGCTTTAAACATTTTCTTTTCTGTATAATCAGCAATATTGACAGTGAACCTGTAGAATCCATTGGTTACTTGTCCTTGACCACACTTTATCTCGGGTTAAATTGGACTTCTCTAAATAACTTTCTCACGTAGCATTGAATTTTTAATTACCGAATGATACTTATTTTTATTATTATTCGAGTTGCCTTGTTGTTGTTTAAATCAAATTTAGAAAACCCAGTTCTGGTTTGATCGCACTGGTTTTATACCATCGATAGCATCAACATAACCCGTTACATCACTAAATTATAAATGATTATTTTTAATTAACAAATACTCACAGGTTTTTTTTTAATTTTCAAATGCGTTTACCTGGATAGCTATTCTCGACATAATTATCTCCTCAGTTATCTCCGGCGACAGGGATAACTATTTTGTGGAAAATCACCTTAATTTATGGCTTTATTTGTATCTTTTTCAATGGTTTCCATCAAACGACTATATCGCTTTCGAGCGTTTTCATGTTATCCCCGGTACAGGGGATAATTATGTCAAGAATAGCTATCCTGATGGAAATATTTCTCCGGCATGACTCCGTTCTTGGCCATTGTCTGAGAAATTACTCCGGCATGAAATTAGTACCGAAAAAATTATTCCGGCATGAGATTAATTAAGGAGAATAAAGATTTATGTAACTTATATTAATATAATAAAAAAAAAATGTAACTTAGGGCCGGTTTTTTCGTCCAACATTACAGTTAACTAAGGTTTAAACTCTAGTTAACTAACTAAGGATTTGGTTACCGACTGCGTTTTTTACATGCTTTGGTATTGAAAATATCAATCGATAAGTAGTTAATCCTTAGTTAGTTAAAGTTAGTTAATGCTCAGTTAATTGTAATGTTGGAGGAAAAAACCGGCCCTTATATGTTTTAATCAGTGTTGACTATCTGAGAAATAGTTTCATCTCAAATTTTTTTTGATGTAGAAAAATAAAGATATATAAAAATAAAGATAATTTTTATCTTTATAAAAAGAAAGATAAAGATAAAAATAAATATATATAAAAATATATGTGTTTAAACATGCCAGCATATTTAAATGATTTTTATGCTTCCAGTCCTAAGGGTCTTAAGCCTGTATAAAATGTGAAGGAAAATATATAGCATTGTAATTGTAAACAGTGGAAACTACCATTAGCTATGCGTCATCATACGTGTGTAGACTTGAAATTTTTTTTGGGAAGAACCGGGTGGGGTCAAGTGTAAAAATTTGTCGAAACTTAAGACTTGATTATATGTCAAAGATTATTTTATATACTAATAGCTTAATACTTGACTTTTTTTGGATATCATATCTTTTTGTAAAAAAAAAAAATAAATTGCAAAAAATAAATAAACACGATTTCGAACACTTGACACTTTTTTTTATAACAAAAACTTGTTTTTTTTTTTTGTTTGATTATAATTACAATGGAGAAAACGAAAAAAAAACAATTGAAATTTCTGATTTATATAAATAAAAAACATAATTGCATTGAAATATTTTTCACCTTTTTAAAGCTATTATTTTGCTAAAAACTGAATACTTCAGCTAATATTTTAAACACTAAGATTTATTAATAAAAATAAATTGTAATTTTTATTTAAAATTTAATAAATGTAAAATATCATATCAAATTTAAATGTAATATTAAAATGTAAAAATTGATATAAAATATAAAAACAATTTTATATTCAAGTTGTAATAAATAAAATAAAAAAAAACTATGTAAATGAAATAACCCTTTTCTTTAATTATTTTATATAAATTTACCAATTAATAATGTTATAATTTTTTATTATTTAAAATTAAATAAATTCTCAAACAAATATTGAAATAATAATAGATTTTTTTTTATACTAATGTTGTATACCTACCTAATAATAATAATCATTAGTTTCTAGAATATTTTTTATTTTCAAGTAACTTAACAACGACACATTTTAGCTGACTAAAAATAAATTTTATCATGTTTTTTACTATTGTTATCAACAACTTTATAAAATAATCGACAAAGAGTTAAAAATACCATCCCTACAGGCAAAATCGTCAAATCCAACAAACAACTCCTAACACTGACGTGTCTATTCTAATGACAAGTCATGTGCTTATCTTTTTTCTAAATTTACCTGCTTATATGAATACGCCCAAATCACTTACCAGTTAGTTAGAGTCTTGACAAAGTTACTTGGACACGTTTATAAAAATTAACAATAATTATAAGGCCATGTATAACTCTATATAAAATTATAATTCTTGAATTAATAAAAGTTCTAAATAAATTATAAACAAATAACTCATTTAAAATTAGTTATTAATTATATTTAATTTTGATTAATTGCGAAATAAAAAATATTAAAAACAAAATAATTATTTATTATTCAAGTGATATTATAAGTTATTATATTTATTTGGAATCCAACACTAAACTGTAATATCACTTGAATGATAAATAATTTTCTTGTTTTTCATATTTTTTATATGGCAATTAATCAAAATTAAATATCAAAATATACCAAATGAAAAACATGTTGATATGTTATATTGAAAATTACGATTGTATGAATAAATATTTTTAAAATACGAACAATTATCAATAGAAAATAAAATAGAATTTATTTTTTATCTTTGTGTATTTATTTTTTAAAACTGCTTGTACATAATATATAGAATAGAATAAATTTTACTAACGCAGCTGGGCAAACCGAAAGCCAAAAATATTCTAAATAAAATTTACGACAGTTTTGTTATTGTAATGTATCAACAAGTTTTTTATTTTAAAACGGAATTTAAAAATATATCACTTATTTGTTCTAGCATCATAAAAAATTAACCCTACCAATGAAATGATTTTCTAAAAATTAGTATAAAAACCAGTGGTCATTATTATACAAAAGTACACAGAAAAAGTACCTGTGCTCTTTTCATCATGCCAAAACTAAATAAAATTTATATTTTGCTACTTTTAACGTCTTTGGCTGCATTAGTACTCAATTCTGAAGCATTTGATACAGTTTATCCAACGATAAATTGCATCATTGATTATTCTGTATACGAGTAAGTGAAAAAAAAAAATAATTTTTAAATAATAAATTTCATTCAAAGTTATAAATTAATTAATACATTTTTTTTTTTATTATTATATTCTTTAATTATCATTTATATTTTATGTGTTATTTATTAATTTATCGTGCTTGTATTTTTTTTTTTTTAAGGCGGTATGTCAAAATATTGAAAAAAAAAGTCCCTCTCACAGATTTCGATCAAAGTAGGCTTATTTTTTAAGTGAAATAAAGATCTATTTTATCAATTTTTTTTTTGTAATTTTCTACCACATTTTAACTGAGATAATTAGGGTCAAAGTTTACAACAATTTAACACTTTAACACACAAACATATAGGAAGCATCAGCACGTTTTCACTTCTATTAAAAAAATGCTCTCACAGAAAACTTTTAATTTACTACAGCTTATACTTCTTTAAATTACAAAAATAATAAAAAAAAATCATCGATTTCTACCACGTATTTTAAAAGTTATTAATTATTTAAGACGAAAATTAAGGGTTAAAAGCAGTCAAAAAGTACCGGGCGAAGCATTGAAAATCTGCTGAAGTAGATTAGTGTGTGTAAGTACAAGCCACCTACACTCATACTTTTAAAGACGCGGCAGTAAAGTATAAAAATTTTAGACATTAGAGGGCACTTATTATTTCTTTAAACTATGGTTACAAGAGTGCCTCTTTGAACCCAAAGAATTGTCCTACCTTGGGACTTACATACCGCCTTAATATGCAATTACATTTAAATATGGAATATTAAATGAATGATGAAGTTTTAAATAATATAATTATGGTTCTAAAGGTCACACAATTTTAATGAGCAAGAAATTGCAATAGAATTTACTCACATATGGACAAATGTTAAAGCTTTATATAAAAAAATACCAGCACCAAAAATTGAACTTGTTTATCGAGGATGTCTAATTTTAAAGGTAAAAAAAATACATTTATTTTATAAAAAGGAAAAAAAATGTAAAATATATTGCAATGTTTCAATACTCAGACTCAAAATGCTGCTGATTTTGTGGATGATAGTTTACATGCCGGAAGTCAAATGATCGATGCTAATTTAGCTCTCAAGAATTTTGGTCGATATCTTTCCAGTCAGCTTACTCATGTTGGTGGACAAGCAAATATCAATGTACTTTTTACAAAGTAAGTATAACAATTTTAAATATTCAAAACATGAATATTAAAAATAGAAAAAAACTAACAATATTTTTTTTTTTTTCATTCAGTTATAAATTGTGCATAGAAGATTGTGGGCGAAAAAATACTGTGGGTATGTTAATTTTGATAAAAATAATAAAATAATATTTTTATTCAAAAAATTAAATAAAAAAAAGGCTTTTTGCTTTTTTTAATTTCAATATAATTTATTTATAAATTGGTTTTATTTATTCTTTAAATATTAATAAACAAATGTATGTACATATATTTCTATCTTTATTTTATTTTTTTATATATAGGTCTAGCAAATGTGGCTAGTGCTTGTTCAGACATATCAAGCGCAGTTGGTATCATAAAAATTCAAGAACCACATAATACTGTTCACACCGTGGCTCACGAACTTGCTCATATGTAATAATTTTTATATATAAAAATATCTTTATATCAAATTAAAATTACAAATGATTAAATTAAATTTATAAATGTATTTAGGCTTGGTGCACATCACGATGGAGATAATAATTATTGCAATCCCAAAAATTTTATTATGACTCCAACACATCAACTTACAGACGTTTCTTATGCAACACCAAATCCACTCGACGAATACGAGTGGTCTTCATGCACTGTCGATATGATTCATCATTTTATAACGTAAGTAAAATGATTAGTAATATTTTTATTTAATTTTAATTAATAGATAAATATTATTATCATTATTATTCAATTTATTTTATGTAATGTATGTTTTAATTTACAAAAGTATGAAAAATTTAATTACTTAGAAATGGACAAAGTCAATGTTTATCAAAACAACCCAATGTAAATTATGGTGATGGCGAAATTGATAGTGGAGTAAAAGAGACTGATAATAATGATGATGTCGATGATGATGATAATTATAAAACTAAAATTGAAAAAATAAAACCATTAAACAAACCAACACCACCATCAAAAAAATATGACGACGATGTTCAAACAAATGTTGGAAATAAAATTAGTTTTGATGGTGCCTTGTTGCAAATCGATGAAGAATGTAAAAAAAATGGAAGTATAGGAGTATGTGTAAGTATAAAAGTAGTTAATTAAAAATAAAATTTATCTTCGTTTCAATTTTAATTATGAATTTAAAAATAATTTAATGATATTAATTGTTAATTTAGGCTGATGAATATAAAGATAAAAATATTTGCAAACCAGTGGTGTGTGAATATCGACACTTTCTTTTTAGAAGAAGGTGCGAAACCATTGATAGTCAAGTTCCACAAAATTCACCCTGTGATGATAACAAGGTATTTATTTATTTTTTTTATCAAATATTATTTTAATATAAATGAAAATATATATTCTTTCAATTTTTGTTATTTAGATTTGTTTGAATGGTTACTGTGTTGATGTAGAGGTATCAAACAAATCACCTGATTTTGGTTTTGATAAACTGTTACCACCACCAAAAACAAATGATGATGATGATGATGATGATGATATTGACAACACTAAAATTGGAAAAATAGAACCAAAAAAACCATTAATCAATCCAACACCACCCCCAAAAAAAAATGATGACGATATTCAAACGAAAATTGGAAATAAATTTAGTTTTGATGATGCCTTGTTGGAAATCGACAATAAATGCAAAGCAAATGGAACTTTAGGAGTATGTGTAAGTATTAAAGTAGTTAATTGAAAATAAAATTTATCTTTGTTTTAATTTTGATTATGAATTTAAAAATGATTTAATAATATTAATTGTTAATTTAGACTTCCCGATATAAGGATAAAAATATTTGCAAACGAATGGCATGTGAATATCAACACAAACAACATAAAAAGTGCAAATACACTGATCTTAAATTTGAAGACAATTCACCATGTGGTGATGATCAGGTTATTATTTATTTTTTTATTAAATATTATTGTAAAATAAATGAAAAAATATTTTATTTAATTTTTTTTATTTAGGTTTGTTCGCGTGGTCACTGCGTTAAAATAAAGGTATCAAAAAAATCACCAAAAACAGAACCAAAAAAACCATTAACTAATCCAACATTACCACCAAAAAAAAATGATGACGATATTCAAACAAAAATTAGAAATAAAATTAGTTCTGATGATACCTGGTTCGATATTGACAATGAATGCAAAAAAAATGGAAATTTAGGAATATGTGTAAGTATAAAAGTAGTTAATTGAAAATAAAATTCACCTACGTTTCTATTTTGATTATTTAATAATAATTTAATGATATTAATTTTTAATTTAGGCTATTGAATATCAAGATGAAAATCCCTGCAAAAAAGTGGTATGTGAATATCAATACAGCCTTTTTGAAAGAAGGTGCAAACCCATTGAGAGACAACTTGAAGACGATTCGTCCTGTGGTGTTAATAAGGTTTTTATTTAATTATTTCATCCAATATTATTGTAAAATAAATGAAAATATAAATGCATTTAATTTCTGTTATTTAGGTTTGTTCGTATCATCAATGTGTTGATGTAGAGGTATTAAACAAATCACCTGATTTTCGTTTTGAACCACCAAAAAAAAATAATGATGATGATATCTACAAAACTAAAGTTGAAAAAATAGAACCAAAAAATCCATTATTTAATCCAACACCACCACCAAAAAAAAATGATGACGATGTTCAAACAACAGCTGGAAATAATTTTAGTTATTTCGATTGGTTAATTAAGATTCATGAAGAATGCAAAACAGTTGGAGCTTTAGGAATATGTGTAAGTATAGAAAAAATTATTTAAAAATAAAATTTATAATTTGATTATGAATCTGAAAATAGATTAACGATATTAATTGTTATTTTAGTATTCTCAATATTATGATAATAATACTTGCAAACCAATAATGTGTGAATATCCATACAAACGTCATGAAAATATGTGCAAAAGCATTGATCGTCAATATACAAAAAATACACCCTGTGGTGATGATAAGGTTTTTATTTAAATATTTTATTAAATTATACTGTTAAATAAATAAAATTATATATTTTTTTTAATTTTTATCATTTAGGTTTGCTTAAATGGTAGCTGTGTTAATAAAAAAGTACCAATTGAATTATCTAATTTCGGTAATATTAATAATCATAATGTTGATGATGGTTCCATCGAAAAAGGTTTTAAAGAGTATATGAATTCAGTAAAAAAAGCGAAGAATATTAATAAAGCTGAATATAATCCAGATGATTTTCATTCAATTTATAAAAATGAAAATAAGAAAAATGCAGATAATGGAGTAAAGCCTTTTAATATTGATAATATATATAATTCCTGAGTTTAGAAACAATATGGAGAAAAAAAAAAAAGAGACAATTGAAATTTCTGATTTATATAATTAAAAATATAATTGTATCAATATATTTTTTACTTTTTTGAAACTACTGTTTTGCTAAAGAATGAAAAGTTCAGCTAATATTTTAAACACTAAGATTTATTAATAAAAAAACATTCTAATTTTTATTTAAAATTTAAGAAATTTTAAAATTTATATAAAATTAAAATCTAATTATAATATAAATACTTTTTTCTTCTTTGAATATTTTTGTTTGAATTTATGTTATTAATTTTTTTCTATTTTGAAAAATAAATTAAATATCAAAATAATAAATTGTAAAATCACTCAAATGGCTCTATTATTCATTTTTTATTTTGCCATTTAATTAATATATAAAAAAATGTTAAATAAATAATTATGAAATATATTACTTTACTTCACAAAATTTTTTAACTTTTTAAAATTCATTAAAACACTTGTGACTGATAGAAAAAAAAGAAAATAATAATTTTTTCTTGAATCCTCAGAAAGCTATAAAATAATTAAAACTAAAAATCAAAATATAATATTAAAATGTGAAAAAATAATAAAACTTCAATGATAAATAATTGCGTACATGAATTGTAGCAAATAAAAAAAAAAAAAATAAAAATACATCTCAAGAGAATAGAAAATATTGGACGTGATAATACTCCAATTGGTAAAACACCGAGTGTAGCAAAATTGTGAACTCGTTGGAGACAAACTCAATAGCATAAAAAAAAAAATATATATATGTATATTTATACATCCTTGAGGACTTTTCCAATGGGATTTAAATTTACATATAGATTGTTCAAACGTTTCTCTCTGTAAATAATGAGTAAACATAACTTTTGTCATTTCTATTTTCTATGGATTTTAAGTGTAAATTAATGGATGAATTAATGTGTCAAGTTACTTTTACATACTCACAGATTTAAATTATTTTAATTATTTATTTTAAATACCACAAGAGAATATAGCTTTACTATTTATTCACATCAAATATTTACAGATTTTAACTTACTCTAACTATTTTTGTTTATTTTTTTTTAAATAAATTTTTGTTTTAATTTATACGTATTATTTTTCAAAATTATTCAATTAATAGTTATTCATATTTTTTTATAGTTAAAATTTTTTCATTCAATTTTTTAATCTCAATTTCATTACTTTTTCTATTTTTTAATATTTTTTTTTACAAAAACATTTATGGACTTTTTTATCTTCAAAAAAATTATTCGTAAAAAAAAATTGTAAATAACAAAATATTTTCCATTCATTATATTATAATAAAAATATACCAAAAAAAAAAATAAAAAATAAAAAAATCCATGTTGCACCTGGTAAATGGAAAATAAAAAATTTACAACCAGTCGTTTTTTTTTTATTTTTATTTTTCCAATTTCAATAGTGAAAAAAAAAAAAAAAAGAAAGGTAAAAATAATATTCATTAAAATGATGAAATACGCGTAGGTAGTTGTTTGGTTTTATAATTTTGTTTTTATATATATATTTTAATTAAATAAACCTATAAATGTAAATTAATTTAAATGAAATAATTGCAAGCATTGATTCGAATAATATTTATGAAATATTTATTTATATAACCAATATGATGCAGTGTATGACATTCTCAGTGGAATGACAATTATGCTGTATCAAATTAAAAATATTGCAGATAAATAAATTTGTAAATTAAATTTACATACGTTTTTAATTATTTAATTTAATCAAATTTAATTAACTCATACAATTTATACTAGCGTTTAACAAACCAATATGAATTTTTAAATAAATATATATTTTCAAGTTAAATATATATTACATTGTTAATTATTATTATAAATTGATTAATTTTAAAGTTGCTATGACGAACAGTGTATAGAATGTCTAACCACATTTTTGCACTTGAATTTGCACCTTTCAACCGAATGAAGAAATTGCCATTAGTCTTGACTTAATTCAAACATTAAATTTATATCACTTTAGTTTTAATAATAATTTTTATAATATACTATCATTAAATTTATTAAAAATACGTCAAAGTATATGATTAAAAATTTTATGACATTTAAAAATTAACGATTGCCTATTATAGTTATAATTATATAGTTATTTAATAAATATAACTCCAATTTTAAACATTTTTTTACGAAATGATTTCAACACTTCAAAAGCCTTTAAATTATTATTTGTTTTAATTATTAATTTTAAAATAAATAAATAATTAATCATTAACAAATGCATTATAAATTTTCTACTATATAATTTTTGTAGTTTTTATAACTCAAATAAATGCACATGTGATAATTTTTTTTTTCGTTTTGAAATTATTATTATTATCATCAGATAAAATTATTTAATACGTAGAAAAATCATAATACTAAAACTTTGACCTGTTATTTTTTTATTTTTAACATCACGTGGCAAGTCATGCACGAGACTTTTTTTTTTCTTTTAATTATTCAAGTCAGAGATAATTGATCAATTTACAAATAAATTTATTCTTATTATTTTTATTAAATTTATTGTATTTTTGATAATTATAAAAAATAAAAAAATTTCTAGATGATGAAAAAAATATGTCACGATGCAGAAAGCAAATTATTTTTTTTTTTTTTTTGGTGAATTTATTTATTACAAATCAATATTCTAAGCAACAGATCATATATAGTGTTTTAAAAAAAATTTTATTTAATTTTGATTGACAACAGTCTTTAACGCTCTTTTAATTTATTTCCTGATTTTTTTTTTTCTAGGGTGTGTTATTTGTAATATTTTTATCATGTAATATTATGAGAAAATATAAATTCATGTGTTGACATCAGGCATGTGTCTATTTATTTCTATCAAATATAAAGTGACATATATTTTTTTTTTTTTTTTATTGACTCGAATGAAATCAAAAGTTATTATTTTAGATATATTTGTGATTCATGAAATTTTACAATATTTTTATTCATTTATTTTTTGATGTGAAATACTGAATGAGTTTTTTGGGTGGCTGACCTTTGTCAATGTTATCTAAGATTCGAAGCGAAGGAAAAGAAAAAAAATATATATAAATAAAAAATTATTTAAAGATTTTATAAAATAAAAAAAAATATTTATTTATATTTATTTATGAAAAAAGTAAATAAAACAAATGGATAAATAAAAAGAGATAATTTTTATAAATCAAAATGTGAAAATTTAATAAAATTGAATGAAATAAAATTAGACCAAACAACTTGCATAATCAAAACAGTAAAATACCTTTAAAAAAACCGGTTTTAAAGAGACAAATTTCCGCGAAAAAAAAAAAAAAAACGACAGTTCATTCGAAGAATTTATTGAATGAAATTTAAAAAACAAAAAAATCTACATATAAAATTTTTAATTTAGATAATAATTAAAATTAAACTAGATTGTTTATTTTATTTTTCATTGTTAATTTCAATTAATAACTTATTTTTACGTCAATTTTTTAAATATATAAATTTAATATTTTTTTTTACATAGCTTGAATTTTCAAATATTTAAAAATTTAAAACTTTAAAAACTATAAAATTTACAAATGAATAATTATTTTTGTTGTAGATAAAAAAAAAAAAAAAAAATTGTCATCAATTTGTTACTCAAGGCCTTGTATATATTTATTATTTATCTTTTTATTTTTTCCTCAATGAGAAATTTAAATGATATATTCCTCATCACTGACTTTCTATATACTAAAAATAAAAGAATTTTTATATTTTTATTTTACCCATTTTGTCAAATTCAAATAAAAAAATAAATAAAATTCATAAAAATAAAAAATAATCTAACTGAAGTGTGAAAAAGAAAATAAAAAAAAATAAATTTGCATTAATTTTCCGTCAATTTTCCCACGCAATTTTTCCTCAACATTTTACAAATCCTATTTTTAAATTAATAAATGTATATTTTTTAAAAATATATTCAAAAATTTATGAAAATTATCTATTATAATATTTATAAATAAATTTTATAATTTATATTCTTAAATAGTATTATCCCCAAGAATAATGAATATTAATCAATGTATATAATTGTTAATTATAAAAAGATTAATTAAAAATTTAGAAGATTAAATTAATTCAATGAGTTTTTGTCTGCTAAAAATATATTTTTCTTTTTAATTATTTTTCTTACTGCATATTCACGTGTAAAAATATAGTTTACAAAGTCAAAGTGTTGAAGCATGTTAATTATTTTATTCGATTAAAGAACTCGAGTGTCACTTGGTTACTAATCAAATGTCACTCGTATTTCTTTATAAGCCAATAACACAACACCAAGATGATTGTGTCCTTCATTTACCTATCCACTTTTTTATGCTTTTATATATATATATATTTTTTTCATTTCTATCCTGGTCAATTCCTTTATCGATTGACCTTCTACCCTCTCTCAAAACTTTTTTTCCCATTCATCATTTTTTTCTTCAATCAAAATTATAAATTAATTATTTTACAATAAATTTAATTAAATTAATATAATTAAATTATTCACTTTATATAAATTTTTCTAACTGTTTATTATAATTTATATATAAAATAAATTATTGTTTAATAACTTTTGCTTTAATTATTTATAAATATGGGAAAAAATTACTAAACAACTCCTCAATAACTGAATAATTGTTTAAATAAATAAAATGTCATATAAAATGGATTAAAATATGACATATTTTTATATAAACATTTATTTAAATTAGGAATGTTGCCTGTAACTAGACTCTTGGTT
Source organism: Aphidius ervi (assembly GCA_015776835.1). Taxonomy (NCBI): domain Eukaryota; kingdom Metazoa; phylum Arthropoda; class Insecta; order Hymenoptera; family Braconidae; genus Aphidius; species Aphidius ervi. Next base: position 1,542,457 of record MKYW01000003.1, on the reverse strand, counting down.
GTTGGCACTTTTTTCACATTCCACACGGGAAACAATGTGGCAAGCCTATAAATCAAGTAAAAAATATGTCTGAAATAAAAAAAATGTATTCAATAGATTAAAAAATTTAATAACATTGACTACATTGAAAATGTAGTTTTTAAAAAATTTGAAATGAAATATATAAAGGATAAGATAATATAAATTCTTTATTCATCCAACAGCAAATTACTAAATTACAAATTGTCTAAATTATAAATTACAAACTAGTTTTCATAAAATAATAATGTCTTAAAAATAATATCCTTACATATACTAAATAAATAATCAAATAAACTGAATAATTTCTTGTGTAATTTTAAAATTAATTTTCATATATCCTTGAAGTTTATTGACCAATACACCCTTTTTTTTAATGAATTCACTAGAACTAGACGTAAATATTTCGATTCATATTGTGTTATACCAGGTGTATATACAAGACCCATTGTTACAAATATTTTTCGATTTGTTGCTATTTCTGCTGCTCTTTTAAAAAATTCAGAACTAAGAGCTGATTCTAAAAAGTAAAGCGTTTTCATCTTTGGTGAATTTTCAAAGATTTTCATGATTGAAACGTCAGTAATTTTATTGCTGTATGGTAAATGTAAAATTTCTAAATTTTTGAGTAATTTAATTGAAGAATCAGTGACGTGACTAGGGCCACGAAGATGAAGATATGTTAAATTACTCATCCTTGAAATAACTACCATACCAGCATCGGTTATACGTTCACATAATGTCCTAAACATACTTAAATGCTTCAAGCAATTGGCTATAGTATATAAACCATCATCTGTAGTTTGGTGTTCCTTTAAATCCAACATCGTAACACTATTATACCGAAGTGTGTTGTGAATATTCTTGAGAAGCCACCATTTATCGTGACTGCTGACTAATATTCCAAACTTTTTCAGATGCATGGATAAATTAGTATCAATCAATATACCAGCAGTTTCAATTAATTTCAAGGCCTTTAGTTGAGGAATAACCTGCGAAAAAAAATTATCCATAAGTATATGTCAAGAATGAAAAAAAAAATTTTTCATTTTTTTTTTTTGTAATAAATACAAAGTTTAACGTACATGAATGAATGATTCTGGAATTCTCAAGCTTTTATATAATTGTTCTTTGTTCCAATTTGACAGAGTCAGTTCAGTTAATGTACCAGCAACGTTTCTCAATGAATCAATTAATGTATCAGGTATATAATTTTTATTATCAACATGTTGAAATATAATTTTTAATACTTTCAATTTAGATAGACGTGAAAATGCATTAAGTGGAGGTTCTCCATTCTTGAATCTTAAACGAAGTTTCACGAGGTTTGGACAAGATTCATTAATAACTGGCACAATGTCATCATAACCATGGGCTGACAAATCTAATTCTGTTAAATAACGACCACACTTGTCAAGCAGCGATCTCAAAAACCGTACTTGTCCATAAATTTCTGGATATTTTTTTAAATAACTTGGACACTCATTATATTCCCAATGGGTTAGTTCCAGTTTTTTTACATTCTGCCAAGAATAATCAAGAGCTTGTTTCCATTTCTTGCAAACTAAACAAAAAATAAATTCAGTCATTACAAAATAATTTTTAAAAAATCAAATAATTAATGTTATAAGTATCATACCTGCAGCAATTTTTGGTCTTTCACATGCTGGTAGATACATGAATATTTCAGCCAGGCAATCATCATTAACAAATTCAATCGTATTTTTGGCGTCACCATAATAACGCTGATAGTATATCTAAAAAGAATAATCAATGTTGTTTATTTCATATTTGATCTACAATCATGGTGACAAACGAAGAATTTTGTACAAACCTTATTATCCTTTTTGTTGAAGGCACGTGTTGAAATGTGACTTGCAACCTTAGATTTTTTGACACACGTTTTTCTCCATTTCTTGCAAACTAAAAAAAAAAAAATTCATTGTCATTACAATATAATTTTTTAAAAAATCAAATAATTAATGTTCTAATTATTATACCTGAAGCAATTTTTGGTCTTTTACATAGTGGAAGATACGTGAATATTTCAGCCAGCCAATCATAATGAAAATTGTTGATCGTCGTATTTTTGGCGTCATCATCATAATTTTGATAGTATATCTAAAAAGAATAATCAATGTTGTTTATTTAATATTTAATCTAAAATCATGGTGACAAAGAAAGAATTTTGTACAAACCTTATTATCTTTTTTGTTGAAGGCACGTATTGAAATGTGACTTGTATTCTTAGATTTTTTTACACATCCTTTTTTCCACTTACGTATTATTTTACAATGACGTAATCTTGTAGGACTCATATCGATAAAATTAAAATGTAGTATCTACAATTTAATTTAATCAAGTTTTGGTTCAATATTTTTATACTTCTATATATTATATTAAAAAACTTCAAGATTTTTTAATCTCGATGTTTTTTATCAAACATAATCTCTGTAACCACGTTTTGGTTATGTTATATATACCTATTATATTTAAAAAGATCAAAAGATCTTTAAGCACTGTTTTTCACTGCACATAACCAAGTTAATATTAATTTATTATTAATACTTAAAATTAATATTTATTTGATATTCTTTTATTTCCATATATTACAATATATTATATTATCGAAAGATTTTTAAGCTCTGTTTTTTACCATTTTTTACAAAACATAACCAAAGATCAAAATGGCCGAGTGCGGTATAAAATGGTATAAAATATATAAATAAATTGAAATAAAATACCTATCAAAAGACAATCTTACATACGACAAGGCTGAAGTGGGCTGAAGGCATCCAGCCAACTGAGCACTTAAAAAACTTAAAAAACTTAAAAATCTAGGGATTTGTGGTGTGGAAAAATATCGTGTAAATTAGATTTTAGTGTTTTAAGTTTTGAAGTGTTTTAAGTTGTTTAAGTTTTTTAAGTTTTTTAAGCTTTTTAAGCCTTGATATGAAGAAATTTTATATTAATTAGATTTTTAGTTTTTCAATTTTTTTACCTAAAAAAAAATAGACCAAAATAGACCCTAAAAATTGAGTGGCTAAGTAAAAAATTTGACTGGTAAAAATAGATAGGTATTGTTTTTTTTGATATAATTGAGACTAAGTGAAAGATGTAGCTAAATAAACATCTAATTCATATAAAATTTCTTCATATATAAAGGCTTAAAAAGCTTAAAAAACTTAAAAAACTTAAAACACTTAAATCTAATTTACACGATATTTTTCCACACCATATAATCCCTAGATTTTTAAGTTTTTTCAAGTGCTCAGTTGGATGGATAGCCTTGTCGTATTATTATTAATTCTCCATATTTGTTTTTTTAACAATAAACAAAAATATAACCTGTTGATAAATAAATAAATAAATATTTATAAATATACATTACACATACTGTAAAGTTAAATGTATAATTGTTAAAAAATTATCAAAATAAAATTAAAAAAGTTAAAAAAAAGAGTTGTGAAGGGAAAAAATAAATAAATGGAAAATTCAATTGTTGATAATCGTGATAATTATAATGTTATTTTGGAAAAACAAAATGTCATTGATAGAGAACCATTTCGTTTATTAAAAATTGATGATGCAAGTGGACTTGATAGCGTTGAAGGACGTGTTGTTTGTAATAAATGTTACAGATCACGTAAATTTTTCTGTTACACATGTTGTACACCTCTTATTGATGAGAAATATATTCCCCATGTCAAGGTACCTCTCAAGTTTATTTACTTGTTATTATTATTATTTAAACAATTAATAATTTATCCTTTTATTAATTCAAAAATAAATTTGATATGATTTTTTTAGCTTCCAATAAAGATTGACATAATAAAACATGCTAAAGAAATTGATGGTAAAAGTACAGCAATACATGCTGCAATTTTAGCACCAGATGATGTTAAAATTTATACATATCCAGAATTTCCAGTATTTTCACAAGATGAAAAGGTAATTAATGAATAATTAAATATAAAAAAATAACATGATACTAATTAAGAAATAATTCAACAGGTTGTATTAATATTTCCTGGTAAAAATTCAATAAGTATTGAAGAATTATTTTCAATAAATAATAAAAATAATAAAACAAATAATGACAATAAAAATGAATTAATAATAAATGGATATCCAATAACAAGAGCTGTATTTATTGACAGTACATGGCATCAAACAAAATCAATATATAAAGATGAACGATTACGTAATTTACCATGTGTTGTATTTAAATCAAGAATATCACAATTTTGGCGTCATCAAAGAAAAAGTCCACGTTGGTATTTAGCAACAATTGAAGCTATTCATCAATTTTTAATTCAATTACATGACAGTGCATATGGTACCATTGATAATTATGCATTTAATGATATATCAACTCCAACTGATAAATATCATGGACAATATGATAATTTATTGTATTTTTTTAAATATATGTATGAAAAAATTCATACAATGTATGATCATGATGAACTTAGAGCCTACAAAAGACCACTTATTTAATAAATAAATAGCTAAATATTTTGATGGTTTATTTATTTATTTATCTCTTTTATTGTTACTACATTTAACTTATGGTATTTTTTTTTTTAAGGTACATTAAACGTTGGGTAACACATTTCATTTAAATAATTGGATTTTTAATTTGCACACTTATTGTACCACTCAATTGTTAATTAAAATAAATAGTCAAAAAAAAAGGATTAAAGTACACTGGATACATTTTTTTTATAATAAAATTAATAAATAAATCATCGGAATGAAATTAGTATAATTTTTTTTTGTTTTTTTTTCATTTTTGCTTACAATGAATTTTTTAACAATAAATATAATTATTTTATTGATTTATTATTTTAAATAATAGCTTAATAAATGATTGACTAAAGATTCATGATCCTCATTGTCAATTAGTGACATTTTAAATTGTCATACAGTCAACATGATCCCAACAATTTTATTTATACTATAACTAGTTTTTTTACTTTTTGTTTTTTTTTTTCTACATCATTAACATCATCATAATTATTTTTTAAATATACATATACACATCTATTACATTGAAAAACACTTTTTTAATTTTCATATATATTTTTTAATAATATTTGAAAGCTCAACAAAATATATAAATTAATTGCTTTAATTTTAAAGAAAAAAAATATTTAATACAAATTAATTATTAAGTTCACGTGCTAATCATTTCATTATTTTAATAATAAATTATATTTTTTATTTTCTAAATTTGAATGTAAGGAAAGAAAAAAAAAAAATGTTATATTTTAATATGAAATTATTCAACGTTTCAAATAAATCTTTGGTCTACATTGATTTGTCTCTTTAAATTCACAAAATACTTAATCAATGTTTTATTTTTTTTTGTTGTAAAAAAAAAAAAAAAACATTGATGCTAATAATATAATTATTTTTCATTTATAAATTACAAGTATCATTACGATTGTTAGTTTTTGACTAATAAATCACAAGATATTGTAGTTTATTTATTTTTTAAATATTTACATAGTACTGTGATGTTTTTAAATGACAATAATTTTTACGTCACAACGTTGATTAATAAATAAGCACCAAAACTAAAATTAGTTAAAAAAAAAAAAAGACAACAATACAAATGCAATTGGTTGAAAAAAAAAAAAGAAACAAAAATAAAAATAATGATTGAAAAATAAAAATAGGTAGTTTGTTATGAAAAATATTTGAATAGTGTCAAATGGAATGATTGCACGTCAACGAACGACAGAAAAATAGAATACATCTTTAAATAAATAAGAAAATAAATTGAGAAAAAAAAAAAAATATATGCTCGCAAATTTACTTCTCCACATGAGACCTACTCTTTGAAACATCAAGTCTCAATAATTTTTCCAATGAAATTTAGAAAACATTAATTACAATTTAAAAAAAAAGAAAAAATTAATTTTAAGTAACTTATTTGTTATTAAATAATAGCAGATGCATTTAGTACACCTCGAGTCTCTAAAGTACCTTTGAGTGCTTCAAAAAATTGCAATTGTTGTTCAGGTCTTAAATTATAAACTTGTTGTAATAATTTTTGTGGTGATGCTGTATGAATAAATGATGATATATAAACATTGACAAATGTTGCCATTAAATATTGACAATCAAAACGATCCATAATTCCACCATGTCCAGGAATAACATCACCAAAATCCTTGAAAAAAATTATTATCAATAATTATTATCATTTAAAATTAACAACAGATTTCTTTTCTACATCTTGAATATAATTTAAAATAATTTCTTTCTTGTTATAAATAATAATATACCTTTATTTTGAAAGCTCGTTTAAATCCACTTGCAAAAAATCCACCAAAAGGTCCAATAACTGAACTGAATACTGACAATGACAGAGAGTGCAACATGAATGGATAAATAGTGATGCTTGTATTTGAATTAAACTGTAATAAAAAAAAACAATAATTAAACATTATAAATTATGAATAATAAACCTTGAATAATTAACAAAAAAAAAATTATTTACAGGAAGTATATATTCTTGTGGTCTGAAAAGACTGGAAGGTTCACAATCAAGTTTCATTCTGCCTAAAGCTTCACTGTATTCAATTGGACACACAAAGTATCGATACTGACACAATGCATATGACATCTGTAAATTAAAATATTATCATTAATAATTTATATTCTTTTAATTAACAAAAATTGCTATTTGATTTTTTTTTTCAGTACCAATAATCCAAGAATAACTGTTGACACACCACCACCAATAAATCCTTCCCATGTTTTTTTAGGTGATAATTTAATTAACGGTGTTCGTCCAAAGAAAAATCCAAATACATATGCCATGACATCGTTGATGACAATCATACTGACTGGTACAATAAACCTATTATAAAATAACAAAAATAACAAATATAATAATCAATTTATTAATAGTTTTTTTTAGAAAATATTAAATTATTTTTCTTTACCATATCAGTCCTTCAAATATATTTTGTATGATCAAGTAACTTTGAGTTACAACAATTAGTAGAGCTACATGTGTCCATGCAAATAGGGAAAATTGTTTCATGTAGTATTTTTTAACCAGTGATAAAACAAACCAGACAAATCCAACAATGTACAAACAGAATGAGATAAAACGATGATAAGTTACTAAAACTCTTAGATAATCCTGAAAAAATAATAATAATTTAATAACTTGAATATAATCAATTGAACTATATAATATTCTTCAAAAAAAAAAAAAACTTGAATCAACATCAGTTATATCAATGTTCATTTATTTATTTTTTTCATCTTTCAATGATGATAAAAAAATAAAAAAAAATAAAACTTGCAAAACTGGCAGATGAAGCCTTCATAAAGCATTCAATAATAAAGTTATTTACATTATTGATTTTGTGTCAAAAAGACTAAGCTGAATAGAGTATAATTCAAAAGAATCATAAATTGGATTAAATTTATTTTATTTTTTTAAATATAGTTTTTTTTTTTTTCTGAAATTTATGATAAAAAAAATAAATAAATTATTGTTTTAAATATTCTTACCGTTTGATTAATAACAACAGCAAAATAATCCATTAAATTTTCACCATAAAAAAAGTAATTTGATGTTATTAAAAAATACCATGATAATGAACGAAACCATGGTAATCCATGAATTCTATAAACAGCATAGCCAATATTAATTATTTCAGCAAAACATTTGACTTGTACGATTAGAGTCTGTAAATAAATAATAAAAATTAAATTTATTATAATTAAATTATTATTTAATTAATTTTTAATAACTTACTGTGACCATCAGTGCTAATGGTCCTCCAATAATTATAAGACAAAACATGGCAATCATAAGAAGAGTAAAAATACCCCGAATAGTCCAATTTTTCCAGCTTTAAAAAAATCAATAAATAAATTAAGAAAAAATAAATTTTAATATTAAATAATTATAAATAATTCAATATTAATAATACCGAGAAGGTAAGCCAGAAAGTGCAGCTTCAAGAATTTGCGGGGTATGATCAGTTCCTTGGGGAAGAGTTTTAGCCATTTCATCAACTTCAGTTTTTCCATCATCTTCTGATTCAAAATCTTCTCTCTGTACAAATAAATAATAATAGTACACTTGTTAAATTAATTTATCAAATTTCCTTTTTATTATATTTTTAAATAGTCATTGATTTTAATTATTAGCTTTTTTTTTTCTGGGCATGACAACAACAGTCACGAGTTAGACATCACCAAAATTGTATATCAAAAATTATTTTATATTATTATTTTATAATCCTAACCAAGAAAAAACAACAATTTTAATTATCCTAAAAATAATATATTTATTTGATGGGTATTGTTGTTGATATAATAATTCAAAATAACAATTGGTATTAATAAAGCTGTAAAATTAACAATTAATTTTGAGTGTATACAAACAATGATACGTACTTGATCCTCACTGACATCTCCAACAGATCCAGAAGTTTCATTAACATTTCTATGTCGTAATTCCGTCATTTTAATAATAATTATTGTTATTAATACAACAATAATATAATATTATTAAATATTATTAAATATTTGGTGACAAAAAAAAGCACTGTGATCACTCTTTCGTACTAATTTAATGTATATATTTACATGTTTAAATAATCAAGTCACAGTTAGATAAATAGGCGGACGTGATTTAGACAAGTATCAATGAAATGCGCAAGTTTTATTGTAAACTTGACGCAGCTGATACAACACTCGTTGATATTCGCTTATCTTCGGTTTTGTTAAAATGAAAAAAAATCAATCAAATTAATGATATTATTATTTGTAAATAAATTTAATTACATTAATTTACATAAATAAAAATTTAATAACAAAAATTCTAGGTGACAAAAAATTTAGAAATTTAAAAAAAATGCAATGTCATTGGTAGAATGATCAAATTCCACTTTTTTTTTTTTTTTTTTTTTTTTCACACAATACAAAGGTCTTTTAGTAATTTATTAAATTATATTATTTTTATTATTTTAATATTGATTATAAAAAAAAAAAATATTTCGAAACTTTTAATAATATTTCGTTGAATATATTAGCATTAATAATAAATTTAAAAATTAATTAATTCAATTGGTTGTTTAAATATGGTAAAGTTTATTTATTAACATCACAGATACAATAATTATGTACATAATTAACTGGTAAGGGAGAAAAAAAAAAAAAAAAGGTTCTTGGATAATTAAGAAGAAAAAAAATAAAATTAAAAAAAATTTATACTCATTTATACATTACCAAAATCTCTCAGTCATTCTTCATATCATTTTTTAATTTCGTTATTATCAATGAGTTATCATTGAAGTACTAAGTATCAAGAGAAAATAAAAATGAAGAAAAATTAAATTCTCCTGATGGGAGCTTATTATATATAGATACAAAAATTATTATTTGTATCATTTTAAAAAAACAAATTAAAAATATTAATAATATTATATTAAAATCGCACCAAATTTGAGTGATTATTATCGCCATGTAATATTTGTATGTCAGTTCTGTTTTTAAATAATTGGCTGTGATATATTTGTTGCTGTTTTGTTATTTGGCGTTTCACAATATACTACAGATTATCTTCTGACGATGATAATTTATCAAAAACATATAATTTTAATTGTGGATCATGCCTTTGTGTTGGTTGTACTTGTGATATTTCTGTTTCTGTTTTTGATGGTTCAGCTGCACATGATGGATCCAATGATCTTGGTAATAATGTATGATTAAGCTCAGGCATTGATGCAGTTGGATCTTTTAATGGTAATGTCACATCACGAAGTGAATCTGCTGGTGATGGTGGTAATACAACTTTTTCTGGTGCATTTTGTATGAAAATAACTCTAAAAAAAAAATTAAAAAACAATATAGTAATTTAATCAAACTACTTTATCACATAATTTATATATAAAAATAATAAATTTATTGACCTGTTAAAAGCTCGCCATCTTCTGCATAATTCAATGTATGCTTTACATTGAATATACATAAATACAAGACCACCAGTTGAGCCAATAACAACGACAATAAGTTTTGTCCAAAATGGCCAATCAACAAAACCTTTTCTAACTTCTTCAACAGAACGTTCAACAAGAACATACAATGACCATGCAACACATAATGCAGCAACAGCATGAAATGCAACAGCACACCATAATTTACGTATTTCTGGTGCTGACATTTCTAATTTTTCCCACTAAAAAAATCAATCATCAATCATCAATTATTAAATATATTATCAACAATAATAACAATAATTTATATAAATTATTAAACCTCAGAAAATGGCTTTGTTTTGGCATGCATGATAAATGTAAATTTGCATAATTCACAAGCTCTTGTATCTGATGCTTTGATCCATTGTTGAAGACAAGCTTGATGAACATATCTTAAACTTCCACTGCAGTAACATGGTGCTAATAATGGAGCTCCAGTTTCACCCTCACAATGACATATTCTTAAATTTATATTAAATAATTAATAAATTTTGTTTAAAAAATATTATTAATATCAACTCACCGACAAATGTCATGATTATTTGATGACAATGTACTGACGGAAGAATGAAGATGATTTGGAATAACAGTGACAACAGTGGCATATCCAGATTCCTTAAATAAATAATTTATTTTAATTAATTTTTTAATTGTGTTTGTGTTGTGGAATTTTAATCAATTTATAATAAATAAATAAATTATTTATTTGAAATAATATATACAAAGTCGTTGGTCAAGTTCAATATGCGTCGTATATTTAGATTATAAAAAAAAAAAACAAATAAAACCCCCTTCTTTATTAAATTTTTTTTGTTCATAAATAAATATTTAAAAGAAAAAAAAATATGACCGTGAAACTAATAGATGCTTTCAAGATGCTTCGTGAATGTTTGTGAATTTAAAATGACTGATAAAATGACTGATAAAAAGATGATAATAAAATGGACAATAAAATATTTATATTAACATTATTATACCTGTTATTAATTAAATCTAAAACATTTCTAAAATTAAATGTAAAAATAATAATAAATTTTTCTAAAATATTTCATCATTTTTATTAATAAAAAATTTATTGTTTTTAAAAAAATTGAGTTTATTATTTTTTTTTTTTGAATAAAAGTTCAAGTTAAAATAAATGATAATAAAATTTAATAAGATAAATTAATTAATTTTAAGAAAATAAAATGATAAAATTATTTGTTATTTTTTAATTTTAATAAAATAATTTGTTTGTTTTTATTAAATAATTATTATGTTGTTAAATATTGTCAATAAAAATATTATTTATCAAAATTTTTATAATTTATTATTGTAAAAAAAAAAAAAATAACCACGTGGTATTAGTTATTTTTGTGGCACTTGGATTTTAAAAGCAACGAGAAACTTGATTTATTTTTGGAATAAATATATATGAGATTTAAAAAAATTTTTATATTCAGTGAGAGAAAGAGAGAGTTACTAAATTTGTAATGAAAAATAAAAAAATAAAAAAAATTAAACATACATTTATAAATTCTATTGAATTGGCTGAAAAAAAAAAAAATAATATATGTAAAACTTTCTCTGGCTTTGGTCGAGTCAATTAAGATAAAAAAAAAAAAAAATCATGATTGACATTAATCTCATCAATGGAACACATATGTTCTCTTGCCACATGGAAAAAAAAAAAAAGTGTAAAATTGATTATAGTTAAATCTCACCCTTGGTGACCATTCTGGCAGAGGTTCAGCTCCAGCTGGACTTGTGTTATTGGAAGGACCAAGTGATTGTGGTGGTTGCCAATCAGGTGGATCAACATTTATTTGATGAACAGGCATTACTCTCGAGTCATAAGAAAACATTTGCTCTCAAATATATACCAATTAACATAAATAATTTCAAGTTATTATATATAAATTTTTTTACTCTCTAAATATATTAATAAAATCACTTTTCACTGACTACTTGAAATTTAAATTCATATTTTTTCATTGACTTCATGGTTTTTTTTCAATAAAATAATCAAAACAACAACAACATTGGCCACAAAGAATACACTTATTGCTTTAATATTAATATTAATATTTTTAACTACAAATATCCTTTTTTCTTTTTTAAAAAAATCTCCTGAAAAACAAAAAAAAAAAAATACATTTAAAATAGTCAATGAATAATGTGTCAGGTATCTTTGTTTATTATTTTTTAATTAATTTTTTTTCTTAATTCTTGGAGTAACAAGCGACAGATAAAATAAGTTTTGTTTATTTAAAAAAAAAGTTTTTTATTTTTTTAAAAAACAAAGAAAAGACAATCAGTGTGATAATGAGTTTTGTCTTTGTTGCTAAGTTGAAATTTTTGGAGTTGATAGGGAGAGATTTTGCCTCGGGGTTTAAAAACGCGTTGGTCCATTAATTTTATTTATCATTTTATAAATTTTTAAGTGAAAGTATTTTTTTTTTNAAAAAAAAAAAAAAGTAAATATGCCAATTGATAATTTAAATAACAAACATAAATTAATCATAAATAAATAAATAATTTTAAAAAACTTACCAAATAAAGTGTTAAAATATAAATGGACAATGAACAAATGAATTTAGATACTGGCTTTTGTTCAGCTCATCCAACCTTGACGACATAGACTGCAACACGACCTGCAGTAACGCCAAATGAATACAGATTTTTTTATTTCAATGCGTTTTTTTTTTTATATAAACATATATATGTATATTATTATTATTGTTATTATTTTTGGCACTTCTCAAAGTCAATGACACAAACGCACAATATTTTTAATATTGTTGAATATTTTATAACGATTAATTAATTATTAACTTGACACATAATTTAATATTTAAAATATTATAATTATATTATTATTGTTTAGAATAATATTTATATATTTTTTATATATTGGCCATTGTTCTCATGAAATCAGACATACGCCATTCATGAGAGAGCACCAAACAACAACAACAAACACAAATTTCTCACTGACTTGAAAATAATTTTTTTACTTTAATTTTCATCCAGTTTCATCGAATATGGCCTCGAGATGTCAAAATACCGATCGTGTTGCTTTTATTTCGGTATTTTGTACGATATTTTCGTAATTATTACCAAATATATTAAATACTTTGTAGCGCTGGTGTTGATTTCTAGCCGCCATATTTTTTTTAGCGCGAAATTTCAAACAGTAATTTAATTATTGAATTATTATAGAAGTTTATGTAATGTAAAATTGAAAAATATAATTAATTAATTTGTATTTCAAAATGTTTTACGCTGTTCAAAATTCTCTGCTTAAAATTTTAACTGCTAATTATAAAAAAAAAGTTCCAACATTTTTGAAATAAAATAATTTTTTTTCTATAAACTTTAAGTTTTTTTAAAATATTTATTTATTTATTTATTTATTAATTGAAAATATAATATTAATAATTGACACTATGGCCATGATTTCTAGCAACTTATTTGACTAATTTGTTTTTTTTTCTTTAATACATTAAAATTTAAATAATCATTATTTTCTTTATTTTATATATAAAATTTTTTTTTTTTTTGTAAATAAACTATTAATCATTGAATAAAATTAAATATAGAAAAATTTATAATTAAAATTGATATTAAATATATTAATGAGAATTTCTTTAGAATTATTTTTTTTTTTCATTGAAATTTTGTAATAATTATTAATAATTTATTGTAAAATTTTTAAAGAAATTATGGAATATTAAAAACGATTAGATTTACAGCAACATGAACCTGATTTTTTAGCTGAAGCTTTGATTTTTCTAGTTGACAATGATGATCCTGACGATTGCTCTGATTGTCTAAATGTGCTATTAGCTAATGGTGATTGTGAAAATATTTTTTTTGGCTCAATATTTTCTTTTCCCTTTGAAATTATCATAGATTTCCTTGAAGCTAAAAATAGTCAACAATAATAAATTATTAAACAATGAAAAATTAAATTATTTATTTAATTATAAATTATATTAGATAATTTTATTTACCAGTTTCTTTTTTTAATAATCGATCAGCAAGAATATCCAAGGTTTCATTGTTATGTGATTTTTCTAAAGAAAAAAAAAAAAAAACATAAACAAATAAATAAAATATCAATGAGTCATTATTTACTCATGATAAACATTGAATATTATTTTATGTTGTCTTACTTAATTCTGTTGATAAACGAGAATCACTTGAGCTCCTGTGACCTCTAGATTTTTGTTTTGATTTATCAATATCTAAAATTAATATTAAAAATATTATTTCAACAATTAAATTTTATTTTTTATATTTTATATTATAATTAATATTTATTTACCAACTGATAATGATGATTTTCCACTTATTGATGATGAACGATTCTTTTGCATTGGTGCCATTAAATAACTGCTCTTATTGCTGACATATTTATAATCACCAGACATTTCAGAGCATCCAGTTGATGAGAAACATGTGCTACAAGTACTGCAACTTGCTGATGAATCATCAAAGGTATCACTTGTCATAGCTTCATGAAAAATATAATAAATATTATAAATTTATTAATTTTAATTATATTTTAATTTATACTTACATTTACTGCGATTTTTTTGACAAGTGCACTGTTTTGGAGCTGAAATTTTTATTATTTGTGATCCTTGAATTTGTTGTTGTTGTTGTTGTTGCTGTTGTGGGGGTTCAATGAATATTAATTTATCAATTAATTTAATAGCAAGTGGTGCTAATACTGGTGCAATCATAGCAACAGCTTTAATTGCTGGATCCATTATTGTTAAAATAAAAATAAATCAACTTTTTTTTTTTTAACTCAATTTACAACACAGGCTTGCTGTATTTTTAATTTTATTCTTACTCGTTCAGTTTCAGTTTGCAAACGACACTGAAGACTTTTCGTTTCAATATGAAAGAAAAATCAAACATAAATATTATAATCATAATAAACTGTTGAAAATAATAATAATAACCATTGAATTTTATTTAAAAACATAAAACTATTCTGAAAAAAATATGAGAGAATAAAGAGAATAAAATTATATTAATTATTTGTTTACAATTATTATTAAATAAAAAACTTTAAATCATTTAAAATTAATTTTTATTAATATAATTTTTAAGATTAAAATATAAAATACTTATGTTCTAATTAAATTTATTTAATGATAATTATCGAAAAAAAAAAAAAAGAAAAAAAACGAGCTACATAAATTTAATTAAAAAAAAACTAAACGTTATGGCAAATGTCATTTTTCTATTAATGAATAATGTTCGCAATTATTGTCAAATAATTAATTTACAAATCAGTTCTATTTGACATAATAACTTGGAATTTAATCACATTTTACAAGTACTCACAATTGCAAAAAATAAAATTACAAATTACAAAAAAAAGAAAAAAAAATTCTCAATAATTATCGAACATTTAAAAACTAACAATTAAACGAAAAAAAAAAAAANAAAAAAAAAAAAAAAAAGAATCAAATTTCTAAACTATTCTCATCTACAACAAATGAGCAATTTTTTTTTTTTCATATAATAATTATTATGATTATCAGCTGATGCATAAAAAAGAAATGAATTTAATTTATTTTACAACAATTTGTTCATAAATATAATTATTGAATGAAAAAAAAAAAAAAATTATATAAAAATATTTATTTAATTACAAAGATTATAAGAACAAACGTATGCAAGATTTTCGTTTAATTGGTGCATTGCACTTTGGACATTTTTTATGAGCAATAAATGTTGCATCTAGACATTCTTCACAAAAAACATGACCACATTTAGTTGATGTTGGTTTACGTGTTGGACGTAATTCTTCAAAACATATTGGACAAGATAATACAACTGTTTCACCCTCAACTGAATCATTTATTGCTGGTGCTGGATCAGCTGATCTTGTATTATTAACTGGTCCTCTATTATTATCATTATTAAATCTTGATTGATCAAAAATTATACCATTTGATGATTCATTAAAAACAATTGGACTAGCAGCTGAATGAAATAGTCTACAATATAAAAATTAAATTACATTAATAATTTATAATTACCTAATTAAATCTGTGTTACTTACCCTCCTAAATTTTCTTCATTTGAAAAACTAGTATATGATCCTTGATATGATGGAAAGCTAATATTTTCAGTGACATCTTGACTGTCATCATATGGATGATAGTGTGGTCTTTCAACTTCATGTGAACGAGTATTAGCTGTTGGAAATCTTATTCTTGATACTGGTGGTGGTGGTGTTGGTGTGTCTGTTGTTAAATCAATAATTGCAACTGGTGGTGGTGGTGGTGTTCTTGGAGCAGGTGCTCGTATACGACGACGTGTTGACACTTTTGGCTGTGATGCCATTGTTGAAAATGATGTTGATTGTCCTGCTTCTTGATTTTCAACTATTTGATTATTCCTACAAATAATAATTTTATCAATATTAATAATTTTAATAACAATAAATTAATCAAGTTTTTTTAAAAATAAAAAAAAAATAGAAATGTCATGAATGTGATAGTGATATTTGTCATATCAATTTAAGGTTTTTTTTTTTATTTTTCATGTTCAAATTTTATTAAATATGTAATACATGAAAAAAAAAATAAAATTATGACGATGACAATGATAATGATAATAGAATTTTTTTTGATAATGATTTTAGGCAGGCAAATGTTAAATAGAATTTTAAAAACAAAAAAAAAAAAAAAAAAATGTTTTTTTTATTTTCTTTTGCTATCTTTTAAATACGAACCACTGGGAATTTTGACTAAGTGTCGGTTGGACAAATGGATTAGTTGCTGAAGATATGCTGGGACCTGAATTCAGGTTATATGACAAATCAAGCCCAAAATTTGCTTGTGGAGATCTTGGTCTTGTAATAGGTGACCGTGATCTCGCACGAGGTACTGTGTTATCTTGTCGAGGTATGCAAACAAGACAATTTGCTGTGGTACATGGCAGATTTAGGCCGTCACCAAAAGATAATATTGGATCCCTTGTACTATATCCCGTACCAGAGTATGACATTTTTATTTTTATATTTTTGTTTAATTTTGGCTGTTTCTCGACCTACCTGTCGAAAGAAAACCAATTTTTTTTTTTTGTGCTTGCTTTTTTTTTCTCTCTCTTTTGTTCAAATATATATTTTTTTTTTTAAATTTTATTTTCAACTCTGATATAATACAGTAGGTATATAATTACTACGAAATTATCGCGTTGTAAATTCCTTGAATATACTGTTTTTTAAAAAAATATAATTTCTAGCCATCAAAAATTATTGATAAGACATTATAAAATTAATATTTAAACAATTCGTTAAATAATAATAATAATTTTTTTTTATATTTTTAAAAAATTTATGTCATGTTGTATTCATGTATGTATTATGTGTGTAGAATAATTATAATATTATAATTACCTAGAACTGAATAATTAACAAAATTCTTCTTATTCAGATACAAAATAATCTCTTGATTTTTCCCTGGGTTTTGCCAGCTACCACTAACACACAAAAGTGACCATAAAAAAAAAAAAAAAATGGAAAAAAAAAATCTAATCTCGTTCACTTTCGTTTCCTGCCCCTCTCGGGTCTCTCTCTTTTTGCCTCAAGACACAATCAGACATACAATTGTGCTTTGCTTTTTTTTTTTCTCTCCTCTCTTGTGTGTCAAAAACTAACCAACAATTTTTATAAAAATTTTTCTTTAAAATTTTAATACACCAGTTTATTAAAAAAACATAACAAAACTATCACAATATATAAACAACTAAATTAACAACTGTTTTTTTGTTTATAAAAAATTAAAAAAAAAAAATTATAAGAAAATTTTCTTTTTTATTCAAATTAATTTACACGTTATTAGACATCATTTTGTCGGAAAATAAAAACAATCAATCAGCTGAAACTGTGGCTATGAAAAATATCAAAGAAATGAATACAAAAAAAAAAAAAAAATGAAAAAAGGAATTTAACACCTAGTGTGTATTCTATCAACTAAAAAAGATGCAATCGAAATAAAAAAAAAAAAAAAAAGAGATGATACACACAAGCCAAGACAAGTATTGTCCTGTTCGAACCTATTAAAACCTTAGAGTTTGTGGCTGAAAAAAAAAGCGAGATAACTGATAAATAAAATAAGAGTAAAAGAGATAAATTGTTGAAAATTAAAAGAAATATATGAATTCTTGGTGAGGTCACGCGATAAATCTCATGTTTCGCGGGTCAATCGTCGAGGACGGGTCATGGCGTATGTCAATGTTGCCGAATGGAAAACTGAACAAATTTGTGAATGGTTAAAAGGTGAAATAATAAATAAATAATTATATTCAACTATTTATTGTGTTGTGTTAATTAAAATAATTTAATATTCCTATTTTAAGGCGTTAACAAATGTCATCATTGTGTGTGTTTTATATACATTCATCAACTACGTCATTTTTATTGTTTAACATTAATTAATTATATAAAAATTATTATTATTAATAATTTAAAAAAAACAACCTTCATAATTTATTTATAATAAAACAACAACAACAATAACAAAAATAAGAAAAAAAAAAAATTACTCCATTTTGATAATTTTTTTTTCCTTGTGATTAAATTGTTTATTAATTATTAATAATAATAATAATAATTGATTAGTAATTTTCTTTATTTTTTACAGGTCTTGATAATTCAGTTCTTCCTTATGTGCATAGTTTTACAAATAACAAAGTTAATGGACAACAATTATTGAGTTTACGACCAGAGGATTTAGAACAACTTGGTGTTATTAAATTTGGTCATCAAGAAATATTACTTGAAGCTGTTGAATATTTACGTAATTTTCATTATGAATTAGATCGTGAAA
Organism: Aphidius ervi; assembly: GCA_015776835.1. Lineage (NCBI taxonomy): Eukaryota > Metazoa > Arthropoda > Insecta > Hymenoptera > Braconidae > Aphidius > Aphidius ervi. The sequence goes on along the minus strand of MKYW01000003.1, from coordinate 1,523,583 downwards.
ATTTACAATTATTAGCATTACGTTTATCATGTCAATCACATAGTTTATATAATGAATTATCAAAACAAAATGATTCAAAACCAGTTACAACACAAACATTATCTGATGTTGTTGGTGTTGTTAATGCTGTTAAACCTCTTGTTAGATGGCTTGATAGACCACCATTTAGTGGACAATTAGAATACAATGATAAAAAAACACAATTATTAAAATTATCAATTGAAATAACAATGTGTGCACAGAGAGATAGATTTGCTGATAAACCAATTGAAGAAATACGTACAACATGTGAAGAACTGGGTAATTTAGCTGATTATATTATTCAAGATATTGCTGATCCAATGATATTACAACCATCAAGTTTGGATTTAGCAACATTAAAAAAACGTCCTGGTGATGATTTGGTATGTTGTTTTTTTTTTTTTTTTCAAATTAAATTTATAACTTTTTNTGTATGGATTTTTTGAATGGAATGGTATGTAGCCTTGACAGCCGTGGGAAAGACACGGGGACAAGCAGGACAAGTAAAAATCAGTTGTGTGTGTATGTGTGTTTTTTTTTTTTTATTTTTGAGCCTCCCGGAGGGTCTGAGCAGGTCGTACGTTAAAGACAGGGGGCCTTGATTTAACAATAAAAAAAAAAAAACCTTTGATAAATAGTATTTTAAAAAAGGAATGGTTTAATGTTCAAATAAAGTGCGACATTAGAAAGCGTTGTGAATCATCAATTGATTTTAAAAAATGATTTAAAAATTAATTAAGCATTAATGATAAATTTATTTTCTCTAAATTAACATTATATTAATTAAATTAAATTAATTTTTTCCCTTAGGGTTTTTATATATTGCCTTCTTTTCATGGTACTCATCAAATTGCTGAAATAAAATTTGGCTCAGTTGCTCATCAGTGTGGTAAAATGGAAGAAGGTGATGAAATTGTTCAGGTAAATTAATAAATAAATTAAATGATTAATTGTTAAATTAAATTGACCTATAACATTTTTTTTAACTTTAAATTTATCAGGTTAATTATCAAACAGTTGTTGGATGGGAAAGAAAAAATGTACTTGAATTATTTAATGAAAGTCCAGCTGAAGTATTATTGACACTTAAACGTCGTCCAAGACATACAAAAGTTTATGGACAAATTTACATAAAACCATATAGATTACCAAGTAATAAAAAAACTCCATATGCTACAAGATGGCAACATAATTTACCATCACCAAGACCAGAATTTTTAACAATTCCAGATTTTACAATGCCATTACCAAGGTAAAATTGTCAATATATTTTTATAATTTAATTAAATATTAAAATAAATATTAATAAATTAATATAATTTACAGACATATACCAAAAGATCCAACACCAGAACCAAAATCTATAATAAATACAGTTGATATGTTAGATACAATTGCAACAGATAGTAGTGATTCAGATAGTGAAGTTGAACAACCATTATCAATACGTTTATATGCATCAAAACCACGTAGTCTTGTACAACGTCGTGCAACAATAACTGGTGCAAGTCCAATAACTAAAAGTTCAATTGACATTGAAGAATTTTGGCGTGAATTAAAACAAGAACATAATACAACATTTCATTTACGTGATAAAGCAGCATCCTGTGCACATGGATTAGATAATGTACAATCATCAAATATACGTCCACAAACATGCCTAGGAATTGAACAAACAAAACGTAATAATAATAATATTAATAATAATAATAATAATAATAATAAATATGAAGGTGATAAAAAAGTTGTTAAATTTAATGATAAAATAACAGAAGTATTACAAGATGATAATTATGATAAAATTAAAAATGAAACAACAACAACAACAACAACAACAACGTCATCAACAAAAACTGATGAATTGAATAATTTAAATGTCAGTAAAAATAATGATGATGATGCCAGTGAATGCATTGATAATACTGACGATGAAATTATCAGTAATAATAATAATAATAATAATATTAATATTAATGATAAAAATAATAACGACAAAAGTTGTGATAATAGTACAGTGCCTTTGAATAAATCCAATGATAGTAATGTTGATGATATTGATAATAATAATTTTAATAATGAAGTAAATAATTCATTACGTTGTCGTAAAGAACGTGGTAAATTGGATAAAAGTCACAGTACACCAGCATATGATTTAACAGATACAATACCAGTTGAAATAATTGATATATCACAAAATATAATAAAAATAAATAATAATAATAATAATATAAATTATAATTGTTCATCTAGTATTAATAAAATTGTCAAGACTGATATTATTAATATTAAAAATAATGATAATATATTATTAAATGATGATAAAAAAAATGAATATGGTAATGTAGCTCAAAAAATTAATAATATTGAAGATAAATATCGTGAAATTAATAATAAAACATTAATAAATAATGATATATTTGATGATAATGATGAAAAAAATAATGAAATTAATGAAATTAATGATATTGATATACATAAAGATCATTGTAATGATGATTCATCATTTATTGATACAAATAGTAGTACAAAAGATGATGATTTAAGTGTATCAAATGAAAATTATGAAATGGATAAATTGTCAGATATATGTGGTTTGAGTCGTGAAAGTAGTGAAGAAAAATCAGAGTCAACAAGTAGTTATATGGAGGGAATATACAGTAGTAGTAGTGAAACTGACGCGCCTTTGGTGAAATTTAAAAATGTTAACAGTATTTCGCTGACTGAGAATAATAACACATCATCAAATAATACAACAGTTGATATAAAAAATAATTCAAACAATGAATTAAATATAAATAATGATGAAATTTTAAAAATTAATTCACCATCAACATCAACATCATCAGTGTCATCATCATTATTACAATTAAATAAAAAAACATTATTGGACAAAGAGTCAAGTGATTCATCAGATACAAAAATAACAATTTGTTTGCCAATTGAAGAAAAAAATGAGCCAAAAAAATTAGATATAATTAAGCTACGTTCAACACCACCAGAACCTCCACCACGTAAATATTTTAATAAACCATCACCATTAAATTTAAATATAAATATACCACCAGAACCACCAGAAAGACCAAAAATACCAGATAGAAATGAAATTAAAAAAGACGTTCGTAAAATACAAAATGATAATAATAATTATACAGTGACAATTAATAATAATCGTGATTGTTTTGATGGTTATCGTGATTTTGTTGAAAAATCATTAGATTTTATTGATGAACCAGGCACACCAATTAATGATAAAAAAACATCATCATCATCATCAACAACGACAATTGATAATTTTGGTTATGCTGAAATAAATGAGAATAATTTAAAAGAAGATAATAAAATTGATAATAAATATGATAGATTTGGAACAGGAAATTATATACAAAATCAAACGGAAATGTCAAATCAACGTACAATTGATTTAACTGATGGTGCTGGTTGTTCACGTCAAATACAAAATGAAAAATCACGTACACTTGAAAAAGATAAACACAATGATAAAGGTGTTGTTAATCGTGCAATGATGGTTGCAAGAAGTATTGGTTTACATACAAGTTCAAAAATATCAACATCATCATCATCGACATCATCAGCAAGTCCAAGAAGTAGTAGAAAACGTAATATAATATTAGCTAAACGTAGAAATGTATCTGTTAAAGATATTGGACAAGGTGAATTAGAAGGTTGGTTAACATATCGTAGTCGTGGTGCTGGTGGTGCATGGGCACGATCATGGTTTATATTAAAAGGATCATTATTATATAGATTTAAAAATCATGATTCAATAAAATCTGATTGTTTAATAGCATTACCTGGTTTTACAGCATCACAAGCTGATGAAGTTAAATCACGTAAATATTCATTTAAAGTATATCATACTGGTACTGTTTTTTATTTTGCTGCTGATACTGATGATTCATTAATATTATGGTTAGATTTTATAAATAAAGCAACACTTGGTGCTGATAGTAATAATCGTACAAGTGGTTTATTTAGTGAAACAGATGAAAGTGATAGTGAAAGTACATCTACTAAAAGTACTATTAAAACAACATCTGAAAAAGCATTTGGTTCATTAAAAAAACTTGGAAGAAAAGATTCTGGTATTAATAAAGAACATGATATTGGTGGTGCTAGTTTGGATAGAAAATATTTAAGATTTTTAGGTGCAAAAACACAAAATGTACCTGTACCAACAGCACAATTTCGTAGTTATAGAAGAGTATTACCATCATCATCATCATCATCATCAACATCAACACCAAACAGGAAACCAGATAATTCAACAAATTCACCGGATTTACGGGTGAATGTTGCCGGAAGTACATTTTATGGTTTGACATCATCACACAGTGCAACTGATGTGCCAACAACTAGTCAAGACATGGGTGATTATCGTCAAACAACAGACAGGTAATTTACACAATAATATTTCTTGCTTGTAAGAAATTTTATTTTTCAAATAATACAAAATATATATATACATATTTTCTTTTTTTTTTTTTTTTAATTAACAATAATATAAATTAATAAATTTTTGCAACTAAGAAAAAAAAAAATTAAATGCACGAAAACAAAAGGAATTTTAAAAAGAAAAAAAAAAAATATCATAAACAAAAGCTTTGAGAAATTATATATATTTCACACGAATTTGCACATGAATTATATTTTTTTATTTTATTTTTTTTTTAAATTGTTAAATATATATATTTTTTTTAAATAATAATTAATAACACAATGTCAATAATCATAAAAATAATGACAATGGCCAAAGAGATAAAAGTTTGTATCTTAAAAAAATTAAGTTCAAATAAACTAATAATATTTGAACTCACTTGTTTGACTTTATTTTAATATAACTTTTAATAATCAACTACTTATGCATGCAACCATTAATTTTTTTTTTAATTTTTCAATCTTTATCACCTTTTTTTTTTCTGTTAGCCTTATTAAATAAAAAAAAATTCAGGTAAGTCTCACTTTTCAAATGATGAAACTTTCATTTTAAAAATTAAAAAAAAAAAAAATGCCAACGACAATATTATTTATTCATTATTATGATTTTTTTTTTTTTTTTAAATAATGATTCAATAGATCGCAGTCAAGTCGGAGTCGTCGACCTGATGATCTACGTGGTTTTGTAACACTCGAAGAATTTATGCTATCTCATCAAAGTGAAGATCGTCAAGCTGCATTAAACAATGCAGCATCATCATCATCATCACCTCGTCAACAACAACAACAACAACATCAGCGTAATACATCTTTAAATAATGATCATATTAATATGAATTATCGTCAACTTGATGTTGATAATAATAATGGTGTTGTTTATGGTCATTCACGTGGTTTTAGTAATGATTTTTCAAACAATGGTATGATTTATGGACACCCAAGAAATGGTGAAGAAACATTACCAATTAATAATCGTCAACAATTAAATTTATCATCATCATTATCATCATCATCGGGTTATGGTTTTCCAAAAACACCCGATGATAGAACAACACAAGATCATCGTTTTGTTGAATCAATATATGGTAGTCGTAGTGATTCAGATACAAATTCATTAACAAGAAATGATAATCATATTAATAATAATAATACAAATGATAATAGATATGATAGATCAATACCATCACCACGTAAACCATGGGAATCAACAACAACATATACAAGAAGAATTCAAGAAGGTGCTGTTTATTATCCACCAAAACAAAATGATACATCATTATCATCATCATCATCAACAACAACAACATATGGAAAACAAGAAGCACGCTCAAGACTTGCTGAATTATCACAGTCACGTGATCCACATGGTTTAGCAGCAAAAATATATTCACGTGTTGATAATAAAAATGATAATAATAGTAATAATAATAATCCACAATCATTAACACGTAGATTTATACGTGACAATGGTTATTCTGGTTCAAGTGGTGATTTAACATGTTGTAGTAAATCAGATACATTACAACGTGCTAGAAATGAAGCAACTGTTTGTCGTAAAGGTAGTTTTAATTTAAATGATCGTAAAAATGATTATAATAATTCACCCAAAAAAACAATAATTGATAAACAAACAAATTGGATTGATTCATTAAGACGTAATAATAATAATAATGATAAAAAAACAATAACATCATTACAAAAATCACGTTTAAAAACAGTTGCACAATATCAACCACCACCAATACCATTATCACCATTTGAACAAGATGGTATGAGAGCTGCATTTGAAATGCATTTAGATAATAATAAAAATGATAGTAATGTGCCACATAAAACATCACGATTAAAAAGTTTATTTAGTAGTAATAAAAGTCCACAAAAATTAAATAATTTTGATTATCCAAAAGATACACAAAAAACATTATTAGGATCACCACGTTTACATCGTGCATTATTTAGAGATAAAAATAATACAAATACAAAACAACAACAACAACAACAACAATATCAACAATCAATTATTGGTAGATCTGGTAGTCAAAGTCCTGGTGATAGTGGTATTAGTCAATCTATAAGTTCATACAGTGGTATAAGTCAATCACATACATTGAGTCATAGTTTTAGTTCAGTTAGTGATTGGAGTCCAGATGGTATATCAATGAATTCTGGTAAATATACAATGGCACATCAAGTATGTCAAAAAAGACCATCAAATGCATCTGTTAGAAGTTTAATGAATCCACCAACTTTACCATATATACCACCACCAACATCACCACCACCACCAGATGATTATCCTGGACTTGAGTATCCACCAATTTTTGAACCTGGTACTTATTCACTATCTGATACATCACTTTTACGTAAAAAAGAACAAAAAAATATTGATGAAAATGATGATGATGATGATGATGGTCATAATAATCATGAAGAATAAATTTAATTTAATTAATTTTAACATAATTTTTTATTGTGATATATACATACGTATGTATATATATTTTTTTAAACAAATTTTTAACCAATTTAATTAGAAAATTTAATTCTAAGTTGAATAAGCAATAAGAATATTTGATCTGATAATTATTTTTTTTAATCCTGCCAATGACAATGACAAGCGATTAGTTTTTTTAATTTTTTTTTTAAATAAATAACCGTCCACGTTGTGCCTCTTTGAGAGATGATTTATAAAAATTGTTATTTAAAATTTAAAATGACTAAAATTTAATATTTTTAAATTTTTTTATTGTCAAGCAATAATGGCTAATGATTTTTTTTTTTTTTTTTTCTAAAATAATTATTAACATTGTAAATTAAATAATAATATTTTTATTTTTTTTTATTTTTGCTTATTTAGTAAAATTAGCAATATAGCAATATAAAAAAAACAAAAAAAAAAAAAATCAAGTATTAATTGCAATTAATAATAAATAAATTGTAATTTTATTTTTTTTTTATTTTTTCATTATTAAATGAATTATATAATTTTATATAAAAATTATATTTGTTATGAAAAATTTTACCATGTTTTTAAAATTGAAGAAAAAAATTTTTCATGTAAATAATAAAATTAATTATTTTCTAAAAATGTGATTTTTTTTTTTCTAGCTAAAAGCTATTTAAAGTGCCTATTATTGTAATATTTAAATTTTAATTATACATATCTTTTAGGCATTGTGAAAATTTTGTAGAATTTTTTTTTATATATACATATTTAATTTTGCTTTAAAGCTATTATTATTATTATTATTATTATTATTGGTTAAAGTAACATGTGAATACTATGTAAGAATAACGTTGAAGGTGATGATTAATAAAAGTAAATTTTTTCTCATAGTTTACACGTGGATCATAACATTTGTGTCCTTGTTATTAGTGTGCGTTCAAATTGACAATAAATGTAGTTAGTCACAACGAAATTTGACTCAAAATCTTCAACATCTTTTAAGTTATTAAATTATTAATTTATAATTGTTAATTTTAAAAATTAAAAATATATTTTAATCTGATAATTGTAAAGGTGAAATGTCGGGAATTGTGAATGGAGCTGTTGGACATATTGTTGGTGTTGGAATTCAAGTTGCAGTTGGTGGAATTCCAATATCACCAAATGCTGAAAAAGCACTTGATCTTATGAGAAATGTTGGTTTGCCAATACCAGCTAAAAATTGGTTTACACCAAAAAATGATAAAAAATTAAATTCAGATAATAAAATTAATGTTGAAAATGAAATATTAGAAATTTATGATAATGCTGCTGCTGATATTCGTCAAGTTGTCAAGTGTCTTTCTCCGGCAATGGCTGAAATTAAACAAGCCATTAAAAATAGAAGCAAATCAGCTGAGCCAATTTTAGAAAAATCTAAAAGTTCAGCAATTTTTTATTCATCATCACAGCAGCATGTATCATCATGTAATAATAATAATTATTATTCATCTCAAGTTGAACGTGAAAAATCAATGAAAAGTTATGAGGAAAAATCCAAGTCAGTTAAAAAATGTCCAGTACATGATCAGGTAAGTCTTTAAATAATTTTCTAGTTAATTATAAATAAATAAATAAATAAATATAATGTTACAGACAAATGAATCATCAAAACAATCAAAGGAAAAACGAAATTGCTCAAAATCAACAACTCAAAAAATATGCACCAAGGTATCCAAGCAAAAAAAATTAACTCAAGTTCAATTGAAAAATTGCTCAAAATGTGGTGTTCATGTTGATGTTGTTAAAATGTTGGGAATGTTGATTTGTGGACATTATCTTTGTCCTGATTGTATTCCTAAAAATAATTTTACACACTGTCCAATATGTAAGATAGTATTGGTTGAGAAAAAAAAATAATAATTAAATCTATTTATAAATTGTAAGTTTGTTTTGAATTTTATCAAATTTTATTTTTCAACTGTAGCTTAAATTAAATTTCATTAGAAAAAATTAATTAATTTATTGTATTTTCTATTTTAATAAATATAAAATAGAATATTTTTGTTTTTTTAAATAAATAAATAAGTAAATTATCAAATAAACAATTTTTCATATTAATAATATTATAAATTAAATTTTTTTAATCTTGCAATTAGCACCAGCACTTATCTAACCACTCACTTAAATTTTTTTTTAATCATTAATAATTTAAAATAAAAAAAAACAATCTCTAAAATAAATAAAACTGTAAAATTTTTTCATTTTTTTTTATTCTTCATATTAAACAAATGCGTTATACAAAATTTTATATATTTTTTTTTTCATATAAATATCATTAAAAAAAAAAAAAAGTTTTAAACAAATCTTCAAAACAAAATCAACAGTCTTTTTCAAACAGTAATAATAATAAAGAAAAAAAGCTTAATAATAAATGCAAAATAAAGATCTAAAGATAATATTGTTTTTTTTTTTTAATTTTTAAAATTAATCTTTCATTTAAAAAAAAGATTTTATTGTAAAAAAAAAAAAACCATGAAATTGTTGAAAGACTCATTAACGTGTTATATTCAATAGCAGATTAAAAAATACTATCATCTCATCGTCAACATCATTATTTATTGAATACAAAAAACAAAAAAAAAATAATAATCATATTAACTTAACAATAATAATTTGAATAATTAATTATTATTCAATATATGTTTTTTTGCTAAGCCAGAAATTAATTCAATAGCAACTTCATTTTCACCACCTCTTGGTACAATAATATCAGCATGACTCATTAATGGTGCAATATAATAAGTGTACGATGGTTTTACCATTGTTTCATATTGTTTAAGTACATCTTCTAAATCTCTTCCTCTATGTAATATGTCTCGTGTAATACGACGAGCAAGTCGTATATCAGCATCGGTATCAACAAATACTTTCATATCACACATCTATAATTTAATTAATAAAAATAAACATTAATATCTCATCAAATTTAATATACTTTTTTTTATGGTTTTTTAAATTTTAAACTTACATTTAATATGTCCTTATCATGAAATGTCAAAATACCTTCCAAGATTATCACATTTGCACCATACACTGGTTTCTTTAAAAAATATAAAAAAAAAAAACAAATATATAATAACAATAATAAATAAATAATAATAATATTAAATTCTCCAGTAAACTGTTATTATAAACTTTCTAAAATCTACAATTTAATTTTATATTATTTATCTTTTTTTTCATGTATTAATATGATTTTTTTTTTTAACTTACAGATCTGTTTTCTCTGTTGTGTGTTATAAAATTATAAACTGGTACATTAACCATTTGTCTTTTTTTTAATTTATATAATGTTTCTTTTAACAAATCAAAATCAAATGCATCTGGTACATCAAAATTATATTCGGTACGTTCTGCTGATTTACGTTCTTTTTCATTTAAAACCTAAAAAAAAACAATGACAAAAAAATCTAAATTTAATATGTTTTATTTATCATAAAATAAGTATGTTTATCATTATGATTAAATGATTTGTTTTGATGATAAATAATGTATATTACTTTGTAAAATGAATCCATACTAAGAAGCGTGATATAGGAAACATCAAGAGATTCAATGATTTTTGTTGCAACTGTTGTTTTACCAGATGCACTACCACCACATATACCTTATTAAAAAATTCATAAATATATATTTTAATTGTTAATATTTATTAATAATTAAATTATTATTGTTTATGATAAATAAAACAAATGAAAAAAAAAAACAAACAAACCAATAATGAAAGGCTCAGTTCTTTGGTTAGATATGTTGGCTTTATTTTTTTTTCCAGCTGTGTAAATTGTTCTTGATTTACTACAAATCATTTGATCAGATGACGGAGTTGTTAATTTATCTAGTTGATGATCATCATTCTCAGTAACTTTATTTTCCATATAATAATTATCATTATTATCCAAGCAGACATCATTGTTTCTAAATAATATAAATAAATAATTAGTATTTAAATTATTAATTTATAATTAAAAATAAAAAAATTAATAAAATTTTTATAAATGACACGTTGTCTTTCATCATCATTTTGTTGTTATTATTATTGTTATATTTTAATGATGCTTAGGAATTACAAAGAAAATGCAACTAACCAAAAAATAAAATAAAATAAAAAAAACCAAGAATGAGTAATTTGTTTATTTTTAAAAATTTAAAATAGCAACAATAAACTTACATTTTGTCAATTGTTGAAATTGGAAGATCTAAGGTTTTTATTCTAGGCATTTTTAAAATTTTTTGCGACATTATTTTCTATGTAATTTGAGCTAGGAACACTTGCAATATTTCATAGAGACAACACGTGTGTTCACTGAACCGATGTCTCATACATACTGTCTCTTTTTATTTTAACAGTAAATGTGTGATCTACACTGATACAACTGACTTCCCCACTTTACTCCTAAATTGCAAAATCATACTTGTAATTTAATAAACAAATACTAATTGAATTTTTTTTTTTTTTTTTTGAATGAAAAATTAATTTATAATGCAACAGTTAAATTTTAATATTATTAAACGATTTTTTTAAAAAGATATTTATTATTTTAAATGATAAAAAAATAAAATTTATTTTTATTATTATTTAGGTATAATTTATATACTGATAAAATTTATTTTTAAAACTATCAAAAATTCCAAATATAACTTGGAAATTTATTTTTTTATTTTTAGAATTAATAAAATGAAAAATATTCTTAAGTATTTATTTATTGTTGGCTGTATTTCTGATAAGATAAGTTAAAACCACAAATGGTATGAAAAAATAAAAAAAATTATCATATGTAAAAATAAAAAACGTTTGTTTTATTTATTTTTTTTTTTAATTATAATTTAATGATACGTGGCTTTTCGAAATTAAAAATTAAATTATTATATATATAGATATACACTAAAATTATATTTAAATTGATAATATTTTTTCTTTTTAAGAGAATTATAAGTGTAAATTACATGTCTGATAAAATTATTTATATAAACTTGTTTTTTTTTTTAACTTAACTGCAAAATGTGCGATTATAATTTGCCGGATATCACGGCTGTTATGTCATCCGCATTCTACGAAAAATAACAAACTACTTATGCACAGTAATATAATATTTATTTTATAATTAATAAACTTTTTTTTTAGTTTCTATTATTTTAATAAAATAAATAATATAATTAACATTAATATTATAATCATTAGTCGTTATAAATAATTTATATTTTACATTAAATTTTTCTTGTTATTGTTATAATAAAAATACACTAGAAAACCCTTAAATTATTTTTAAGGGCAAATTAAAAATTAAAAATAAAATTAATTAATTATTTCCTATAATTTTTATATTATTTCAATATATATTTGAAAATTTTTATTTCAAGTTATTTGGGTTAAGATAATTAGATAAGTTACTGTCACTCCCAGCAGCTTTGAAAATTAATTTAAATAATTTATAGTTAATAGAAAAAAAGAAGAATTATTATTATTATTATATATAGTGTATGTAATTATTAAAACTTACTGAGAGTAAAAAAGAACCGTCCAATGAAAACATACCAGAGGCACTGAATTCAATGTCATTAACTAGCATGTCTCTTGCGAATTGTTTTAGCTATAAATATAGTCCAAATTAACATTTAAAATTGATGACAAAAAAACAAAAAAAATTAACAATGATTTTGATAAATACCTCTTGATGTAAAATACCATTTGGAGCAGATTTTGATAATAATTTATGAACCAATTCACCTAAATATTGAAACTGAAAATTCAAACATAATAAATTGTAAAATTTTAAAAATCCCACATTTATTTTGATTGTCCAATTAATAATTGAAACGTACATTTTTTTGCTTCTAACTGTATGTAATAATTATTTTTTCAAATCTCAATATATATTTATAAATACCTCGTCATTGAATTCATCAACGCTTTTCGTGAGTATTACCATTGGTGTTATCAGCGTTACATTGTACCAAAGAAAATGGATAATAGTCTTTGGGGTTGAATTTGAATTAATAAATTGTATAACAACAAAATAAAAAGAATATATTATAACACTGCAGTAATACGGAAGGACACATAAAATTAAAATTGAATAAAATTTCGAAACATTTGTTGTGACATTGTAAATGATTGCCGTTGATCGTCGTGTAGAAGCTAATAAAATAATAGCATCTGATCTATTTAAATTTAATTTACTGTGTCTTGTAAAAACTGATATATTTTCACTTGATAATACATTTCCACCAATTGCTAATAATGTTGAATTTAAACTATGAATTCTAGCAGTAATTGCATTTATAACAATACCATATTGAATTATAAACGAAAGATAAATACAAACTTGAATTAAACTTATAATGACAGTCATTACCAGAGAATTTGTTAAAGGATTAAAAAGAATAATCCAAATGAAAATATTTATCATGACAATTAAAAATATATTTTTAAAACCAGAATTAAATTGATTATTATTGTCAGTCATTATGATATAATCTCTATCAATAAATTGATTTATAATTTTACATATTAATTTTCTATTGTAAATGAAATTTATCCACAAAACATTCATCGCGAATAAACGCATCAACACAACAGTAGTATCAATTGATTTGGTTATCATTGATTTGTTAATATAGACTAAACTGAGTCTCGCTAAAATATAATAGTAGCAAAATATTCCATATAGAAATAATAAAAAAATACTATACAACAAATCACTTGTGCTACTGTAACACTTAAAAAAAATTTTATTTCTTCTGAGACAGAATTTCCATGATATCGGTGCAAAACCAATGACTTTGTAAAAAATAAATAAATATTTAAAAAATATTTTTTGATAAGGTGAATAGAGTGAATCGTAAGTGATTGGTTCCATTTCTACATTCAACTGAATTGTATTACAAAAATCTCAATTTTTATATCTAATATAATAATTATCATCACGCGATTTACAAAGTGATAAATTTTTTATTTTTGACCAACCTTGCTTTAATATGACATAGCAATTTTTTTTTTTTTTTATTAATAATTAATTTATTATTAACATTATCACGCTATCGCTTATCGAAAAATTAATCAATAAAAATTATAGTGTCAGTAGAAAAATTACGGAAAAAATGAAATAAAAAAGTGATAATTAATAATGATTTTTTTTTTGTAATTATAAATTTAAATGTTAGATAAAATATTTCATATTAATAATTGTTCAAAGTAATTATATTTTTAAATTTATTATAGTTAGAAGATATTTTTATAAATAATTTTAAAAAAAATTCTTCATTAATTATTTTGATCATTTTATAATATATATCATTAGCATGCAATTACGATTTATAATTCAGAAATATATCTCAGTTTGAATCTATCTTTGTGTGAATGAATAAATTTTTTTTATATGACCGAATATCATGCGATTTTTTATAAAGACATAAATATTTAAAACACTATTTTATTTCACACAACAAAAATGATAAACAGTATTTTCCAATCCATATAAGGTAAAATTAATTGACATTAAATACTTTTTTATTAGAAATTGTAAAATATTGCATTTGATTATTAAATTGGACTTATTGTTAAATTAGATATTTGAAAAAAAAAATTTAACTTTATTCACTCAATTCACATAAAATAATCAGATAAGTTGCTGTGACTCCGAGCAGCTTTGAAAAAAAAATTTATAGTAATTTAATTTATAAATAAATATATCATTATTCATAATTAATTAATGTTTTTGTAATTTTTAAAACTTACAGATAGCAGAAATGTACCGTCCACTATAAACGTACCATAGCCACTGAATTTTATGTCATTAACATACATATCCCTTGAAAATTCTTCCAACTATAAATGAAATATTAATGAAAATTTTAAAATATATGTAAAAAAAAAAGAAAATGTTTATATTTACCTCTTCTCTAAAACTTTCATTTGAAATTGATCTTGATAATAATTTATTAATCAAATGACTTGAAAATCGATACTGAAAATTGAAAAACCGCATAATATTCAACTCTTGTTTTAATTTTAAATAGAAGTAAAAATGTAGAAAATAAAATTACCTCATCATTTAGTTTATCAATACTTTTAGTAAGTATTGTCATTGGTACTACTAATGCTACTACATACATAGTAGAATAAAAAGTTTTCAATGGTGTACGATTCGATTTTACAATAAGTGGCATAACCACAAAATAATTGGAGTAAATAACAGCACAACAATAATACGGCATTATACATAATATTGGAATTGAATAAAATTTATTAACATTTGTTGTGATATTGTAAATAATTGCCATTGATCGACGAGTTGAAAATAACAAATATCCAACATCTGATCTGTTCAATGTAATATGTCTTGTAAAAACTGATATATTTTCATTTATTAATCCACTCCCTCCAATTTTTAAAATTGTAGAATTTAAACTTTTGATTCTAGCAATAATTGCAGTTATAACAATGCCATATTGAACGATAAATAAATGTATGATACACAATTGAATGAAAATCCAATAAAATTGAGAAAATTCAGACAGTACAATAAATCGCAATATTAAGAGAATAATCAAAATTGAAATATTTGTCATGAAAATTAAAAATATATTTTTAAAACCAGAATTAAATTTATTATTATTGTCAGTCATTATGACATGATCTCTTTCAATAAATTCATTTATTATTTTAGGTATTAATTTTCTATTGTAAATGTAATTTATCCATAATCCATAAGCCGATAAAAAATTTAGAATTGTTATAGAATTGTCAATTGATACAGTTATAATTGATTTGCCAGAATATTCTCTTGTTGGTATGTTGGAAATATAATGATAACTGCATATTGGATATCCGAATAATAATATAATTATGGATAAAAAATCACTGGTGCTAGTGTAACTTTTTAATTGTATTTTAATTTGTGAATTTATTTTATTTCGTTTGAGACAATATTTCCATGATATCGGCGCTAAACCAATTACTTTGTATAAAATAAATAAATATTTAAAAAATAATATTTGACTAGATGAATAGAAAATGATCGGCTTCATTTTTTATTCTCAACTAAAATACTGAACACGAATTCCATTTTTCATCTATTGAAAAAATTTTCAGCATGAAATTTACAAAATTAATATTTAATTTTCGATCAACCTTGTTTTGATATGACAGGTACATTTTTTTTTCATTAATAATTTATTTTATCACGCAATCCGTTATCAAAAATCCAATCAATTGGGAAAACATTATAGTATATCAGTAGAAAAATTAATTTTTAATGAAAAAAATAAATTTTGTAAATTTAAATGTTATAAAATTTTTTCAAACATGCTGCTTCTCATAGGGGCTGTGAGTAGAAGAAATTTGCAATTTTTTCAGGTTGAAATAAAATCTGAATAATTAAATTCTTTTTTTTACAAATAAAATGTGAAAGTATTTGTTATATAATGATTTGTATGACTAAATACATGGGGTTGTTTATCATATGAATTATGTGATTCTCCAAATCTACAGTGGACCTAAAATTATAAGATACGTAGCGACAACTCCAAGCAGCTTTATAATTTACATTCAAATTATTTCAATTTATATGAGTAAATATATTATTAGTTAATTAATTAATTAATTTTATTTGTAATTTTCGAAACTTACGTCTAGCAAAAATGTACTGTTCAATACAAACATACTATATCCACTAAATTCAATGGCATTAACATGCATATCCCTTGAAAATTCTCCCAGCTATAAATATAATATTAATAAAAATTCAGGTGAAAAAAAATGAAATCAAGTTAATTTACCTCTTCACTATAATCTCCCTTTGGATTATATCTTGATAATAATTTATCAATCGAATCGCTTAAACACTCAAACTGCAAATTAAAATAACATCAAAATTCAAACTCTTGTTTTAATTTTAGGAAACAAAAATTTTTTAATAAAATACCTCATCATTGAGTTCATCAATAATTCTCGTAAGCATTGTCATTGGTACTATAAATACTAGTATAAACAGAACTGAATTAAAAATAAGCTCTAGTGCACGTTCTGAATTTGAAATTATTGGTATAACCAAAAAATAACTAGCGTAAATAACAGCAATACAATAATATGGCATTATACATAATATTGGAATTGAATAAAATTTATTAACATTTTTTGTGACATTGTAAATAATAGCCATTGAACGACGAGTTGAAGTTAACAAATATCCAACATCTGATCTGTTCAATGCAATATGTCTTGTAAAAACTGATATACTTTCATTAATTAATCCACTTCCTCCAATTTCTAAAATTGTTGAATTTATACTTTGGATTCTAGCAATAATTGCAGTTACAACAATACAATATTGAACAATAAATAAAAATAAAATTCCCATTTGCATGAGAATCCAATAAAATTCAGTAAGTTGAGGAAGTGTTGTAACTTGTGATATTAAAAGAATAATCCAGACTATAAAATTTATCAAGACAATTAAAAATATATTTTTAAAACCAGAATTAAAATGGCTATTATTATCAATCATTATTGTATAATCTCTATCAATAAATTGATTTATAATTTTAGTTATTAATTTTCTATTGTATATATAATTTATCCATAATCCATGCATTGAAAAAAATTGTAAAATTGTTATTGAAATGTCAATTGATTCAGTTACAATTGATTTGCCAGGATATTCTCTTTTTGTTATGTTGATAATATAATAATAACTGCATATCGTATATCCAAATAATAATATAATTATGTATAAAAAATCGCTGGTGGTACTGCAACATTTTAGTTGTACTTTAATTTGTGAATTAATTCTTTTTTGTTTTATATAAAATTTCCATGATATTGGCGCTAGACCTATGACTTTGTATAAAATAAATAAAAACTTAAAAAATATTTTTTGACTAGGAGAGTAGAGTGATTTGTATATTTCCGATTGCATTTTTGCTTACAACTGAAATGCATCACACGAATCTCATTTTTTTATGTAATGAAAAAGTTATCAGCATGCAATTTACAAAATCAATATTTAATTTTTAATCAATCTTGCTTTGATATGACATAGCTACCTTTNTTTTTTTTTTTTTTTATTAATAATTTATGCATTGTTAACATTATCACGCAATTTTTTATCTAAAATTTAATCAATAAAAATTATTATGTAGACTTCATATTATCAGTCGATAATATACAGAAAAAAATAAAATAGAGAGTCAAAAGAAAAAATAATAAATAATATTTATTTAGTCGTAAAAGTATTTCTTTGATTATTAAATTAGACTTAATATTAAAACAAAAATTTAACTTTATTCACTCAATTGACATAAAATAATAAAATAAGTTGCTGTAACTCCAAGAAGCTTTGAAAAATAAATTTATAGTATTTTAATTTATGAAAAAATATATCATTATTTATAATTAATGAATTAATGTATTTGTATTTTTTAAAACTTACTGATAGCAGAAATGTACCATCCAATGAAAACATACCGTAACCACTAAATTTTGTGTCGTTAAAACACATATCTCTTGAAAACTCTTCCAACTATAAATAAAATATTAATGAATATTTTAAAATACTTATATGTAAAAACAAAAAAAAAAAATGTTAATATTTACCTCTTCTCTGAAACTTTCATTTGAAATTGATCTTGATAATAATTTATTAATCAAATGACTTGAAAATTGATACTGAAAATTAAAAAACCATAATATGCAACTCATGTTTTAATTTTAAATATAGAAGTAAAAATGTAGAATAATAAAATTACCTCATCATTTAGTTTATCAATACTTTTAGTAAGTATTTTCATTGGTACAACTAATGCTATTATATATATAAAAGAATGAAGAGTGCTCATCAGTGAAGGATACGAATTTGCAATAGGTTGCATAAAAAAAAAATAACTCGTGTAAATAACAGCAAAACAATAATACGGCATTATACATAGTATTGAAATTGAATAAAATTTATTAACATTTGTTGTGACATTGTAAATAATTGCCATTGATCGACGAGTTGAAAACAACAAATATCCAACATCTGATCTATTCAATGCAATTTGTCTTGTAAAAACTGATATACTTTCATTAATTAATCCACTTCCTCCAATTGTTAAAATTGTTGAATTTAAACTTTGGATTCTAGCAATAATTGCAGTTATAACAATGCCATATTGAACGATAAATAAATTTATGATACACAATTGAATGATAATCCAATAAAATCCAAATCGTACAATAAATTTTAATATTAAGATAATAATCCATATTAAAATATTTATCATGACAATTAAAAATATATTTCTTAAACCAGAATTAAATTGGCTATTATTATCAATCATTATTGTATAATCTCTATCAATAAATTGATTAATAATTTTAGTTATCAATTTTCTATTGTAAATATAATTTATCCATAATCCATTCATTGCAAAAATTTGTAAAATTGTTGCACCAATTACAATCGCTTCAGTTAAATTTGATTTACCAGGATATTCATTTTTTGGTATGCCGATAATATAAAAAAAACTGTTTATCTCATATCCAAATAATAATATAATTATGTATAAAAAATCACTGATGGTACTGCAACATTTTAGTTGTACTTTAATTTGTGAATTAATTCTATTTTGTTTTATATAAAATCTCCATGATATTGGCGCTAGACCTATGACTTTGTAAAAAATAAATAAATACTTAAAAAATATTTTTTGACTAGGAGAGTAGAGTGAATTGTATATTTCCGATTGCATTTTTGCTTAAAACTGAAATGCATTACACAAATTTTATTTTTTATGTAACTATATAAATTATCAGCATGAATTTTACAAAATTAATATTTTATTTTTGATCAACCTTGTTTTGATATGACATAGCTACATTTTTTTATTTAATTATTAATTTATGAATTATTAACAGTATCACGCAAGTTTCTATCAAAAATTTAATCAATAGAAATTTTCCTTGTATTGTTATTTGGAAAATTACAAGCAAAATAATATAGAGAGTCGAAAGACGAAAATACGAAATAATAAAGAATTTTTATATTAAAAACGCATTTCTTAAAAAAAATGAAATTTATAAAATTCTGACAATATAATAATACCGTAAAAAAATAGTTTATTGAATTGATTAATTTTAAAAAGATTGAAGATAAAATATGTAGCGGTCATATACATAAAACTATGGAAAAATAGAAATTAAATTTTTCAATTAAATTTTTATTTTAAGTTAATTGAGTTAATATAATCAGATAAGTTACTGTTACTCCAAGCAGCTTTGAAAATAAATTTAAATAATTTAAAGTTAATAGAGAAAAAAACAGAATTATTATTATAATAATGTATGTAATAATTAAAACTTACTGAAAGTAAAAATGATCCGTCTAATGAAAACATCCCAGAGGCACTAAATTCAATGTCATTGACAAGCATGTCCCTTGCAAATTGTTTTAGCTATAAATATAGTTTAAATTAACATTTAAAAATAATGTAAAAATAACAAAAAAATTAACAATAATTTTGATAAATACCTCTTGATTTAAAATACAATTTTGCGCAGATCTTGATAATAATTTATGAACCAATTCACCTAAATATTGAAACTGAAAATTCAAACAGAATAAATTATAAAATTTTAAAAACCACACTTATTTTGATATCCCAAGTAATGTATAAATTTTCCATTTTTTTTTCTTTCTAACTGTATGAAATAATTATTTTTTGGAATGTAAATACATTTTTAATTACCTCGTTATTAAGTTTGTCAATGCTTGTCGTTAGTATAATCATTGGTACTATCATGCACATATTAAACAAGATAAAATGTATAAAGATAAATGAAGTTGAATTCGATTTAATGATTAGCATAGTAATATAATAAGACGCGTATATTATCCAACTACAGTGATATGGAGTGACACATAGAAATAAAGGTGAATAAAATTCATTAACATTTGACAAGATATTTCGAATAATAGCCATTGATCGACGTGTTGAAGTTAACAAATTTGATCTATTCAATCTAATATACCTTGTAAAAACTGATATATTTTCACTTGATAATTTATTCCCTCCAATTAATAAAATTGTTGAATTTAAACTTTGAATTCTAGCAGTGATTGCCGTTACAATAATACTATATTGAAAAATAAATGACACACTAATCGATAACTGCATATTGCCTAAAACAATAATCATAATTTCAGAACTTACACGCGTATTGCAAAGAATAATCCAAATTATAATACTCGTCATGACAATTAAAAATATATTTTTAAAACCAGAATTAAATTTATTATTATTGTCAGTCATTATGACACGATCTCTTTCAATAAATTCATTTATAATTTTACATATTAATTTTCTATTGTAAATAAAACTTATCCACAATATATTCATCGCCACAAAACGCATCAACAATGTAAAAGTATCAATTGATTGGGTTATTATTGATTTGTTGATGTAATTTATACTAAGTCTTTTTGGAATAAACCAATAGCTGAATAACCAATATAAAATCAATAACAAAATACTGTATAACAAATCACTTGTGCTACTGTAGCATTTTAATTGTACTTTAATTTGTGAATTAATTCTATTTCGTTTGAGACAATATCTCCATGATATCGGTGCAAAACCAATGACTTTGTAAAAAATAAATAAATATTTAAAAAATATTTTTTGAGTAGGTGAATAGAGTGAATCGTAAGTGATTGGTTCCATTTCTACATTCAACTGAATTGTATTACAAAAATCTCGATTTTTATAGCTAATATAATAATTATCATCACGCGATCACAAAGTGATAAATTTTTTATTTTTAATTTAATCAACCTTGCTTTGATAGGACAGCAGTTTTCTTTTGTATTAATAATTAATTTATTACTAACATTATCACGCAATTTTGTATCAAAAATTTAATCAATAGACATTACTTTGTAGTACCAGTTGTAAAATTACAAGCGATATAAAATAAAGAGTCAAAAGACATAATAATAAAGGAAATTTTATTTAGGAATAATATCAACAGAAATATTCTTACCAAGGATGGGTAACCATGGGATGCCCCAAATTTAAATTTACCTACAGGTCCATTAATTCAATCTGAAATTTTTATAAATACTTTAAAAAAAAAAAAGAAATAAAAAACATAAATAACTATTAATACTACTTAATTTTAACTCTTATAGTGCGTACATAAATTTGGGCTTGTCCCATTATCAATGAATCCAATGTTATTCTTAATGATTTGTATTATAATATCTCCCTTTGCTAAATTACATTTACTATGTAATTTTACACTGTACCCCTATAATGGCACTCGGTGCCGCTGGGTTAAATAAATAAATAAATAAATAAATAAATAAATAAATAAATAAAATTCCGACAATATAATTTTAAGACTGTAAAAAAATAGTTTTAAGTTTATATGATAACAACTATGAGTTATTTTGTTTTTTATTGTTTTTTTTTTATCAGTTAAAAAATATACCTCAACGATAAGTATTATTCATGTCCTCATTGGTTTGTTTTTTTTTTTATCTAATTTTTTTCTATTTGGACTTTGGAATTAAAAATAACTGACGTGTGCATTAAATTTAATAAAATATTATTTCAAGCTTGTTGGAAGAAAAAAAAAAACATATCAAGTGAATTTATTAAACACCAATCTCCTCGAAATAATGTACTATTTAGTATTGATTTGTTTTTTATTTTCAATTAAATTTAATTTATCAAAATGTAGTGATGAATTATTGTCATCAAAATTAAACAATAAATCATATTTTGAACCTTCAACAATGTATTATCCAAAAATACTATTAAATATATCAGAAATTTTACCAATTAATAATCAAAGTTTTAATAATATATTAATGAAAATGATAGTTAATACAAACGAGTGTGAAAATTATTTAACAATTGAAATTCCAAAACAAATTAATAACACAATGTTGTACATTACTAAAGACATAAGATACTCACTATTCAGAGAATCAATTAATTTAACTAATAATTGGTACAAAAATTTATTAAATAATTTAATTGAAAATGATAATACAGAGTATTTTATTGACATGGATAATAATGTTGTTGACCCATCAGCAATGGTGAGTGTGTGGTTGGATTACATTGAAGAATTTGAATCAAAATTTATGATGAAAAATACAACAACTTCAAATGTGAGTAAATAATTATTAATTATATACCAAATAATTTTTCTTTTGTTTATATTTATAATCATTTTGAATATTTTTGAATGATTTGTAATTTTGTTATTAACAAGTTATTTTTAATTACATAATTGCTCGATATATTAATATTTATATTTTTAACAGGTGATATTTTCGAACAACTATCCTGTTGCTGTTTACAATATTTTTAATTGTTTATCATTGACAGTACTTAATGGATATGCCCAACTTGTTGATGCTTACAAAATAAATCCAAATAAATATACAGGTAATTTTTATTATTAATATTATTTTTAAATAAAATTTTAATATTGAATTTTATTTTTACAGATGACACAACAGATATATTTGAAAAAAGAAAAGAATTATTTAAAGAAGCATTGTTAAAAATTGGAAAACAATGGGAGGATAATTTTAAAAATTTACTAAAAATTGATTTGAAATTAAATTTACTAAAATTTGATTTAAAAAATTCTGGTTATGAAAATTTTATAAATGTGAATTTTATAAGTGGCTTGTTTTCAATTTAAATTATTGAATGAATTTAATAAATTGATTAATATTAAAATGATTGAAAATAAAAAATGTATGGATCATATACAAAAATATATATAAAATAAAAAATCAATTTTTATATTATTTCAATAGATATTTTTAATTTTTATTATTAGTTAATTGAGTTAATATAATCAAATAAGTTACTGTAACTCCAAGCAGCTTTGAAAATAAATTTAAATAATTCAAAGTTAATAGAGAAAAGAAAAAAATATTATTATTATTATTATAGTGTATATAATTATTAAAACTTACTGAAAGTAAAAAAGATCCGTCCAATGAAAACATTCCATAGACACTGATTTCAATGTCATTTACATGCATGTCTCTTGCGAATTGTTTCAGCTAAATAAATATAGTTTAAATTAACATTTAAAATTAATGAAAAAATATCAAAAAAAAATTAAAAATACTTTTGATAAATACCTCTTGATTTAAAATACCATTTGGAGCAGACCTTGATAATAATTTATGAACCAATTCACCTAAATATTTAAACTGAAAATTCAAACAGTTATCACACAGTTGAATTGATAAAAGAAAAAATATTAAATTATTAACATAATCGAATGTAAAAATAAGGTATTGTTTGAATGTTCAAGTGTAAATTATTTTGTTATCTGAAATTTAATATAAAATAAAGATATTCATATAACAATTTTTTGAACATTAAATTTTTTGGATTCAAACAAACAATAAATTATAAGATTTCAACAACTCCAAACTTATTTTAATGTCGTTTAAAATAATAATAAAATTGAATATTTTTTTGTTTTTTTAACTATAAAATAATTATTTTTTTGAATGTAAATACATTTATAAATACCTCGTCATTGAATTCATCAACGCTCTTCGTGAGTATTACCATTGGTGTTATCAGCGTTATATTGTACCAAATAAATTGAAATATAAACGTTAGGGTTGAATTTGAATTGATGAATAGTATAACAACCGAATAAAAGAAATATATAATAAAACTGCAGTAATACGGAAGGACACATAAAATTAAAATTGAATAAAATTTAGAAACATTTGTTGTAACATTGTAAATGATTGCCATTGATCGTCGTGTTGAAGCTATAACATCTGATCTATTTAAATTTAATTTACTACGTCTTGTAAAAGATAATATATTTTCACTTGATAATACATTTCCACCAATTGCTAATAATGTTGAATTTAAACTATGAATTCTAGCAGTAATTGCATTTATAACAATACCATATTGAATTATAAATGAAAGAAAAATACATACTTGAATTTTACTTATAACAACAATCATTTGTGTAGCATGTGTTTCTGGATTAAAAAAAATAATCCAAATGAAAATATTTATCATGACAATTAAAAATATATTTTTAAAACCCGAATTAAATTTATTATTATTGTCAGTCATTATGACATGATCTCTTTGAATAAATTCATTGATAATTTTACATATTAATTTTCTATTGTAAATAAAATTTATCCACAATACAATCATCGCTGTGAAACGCATCAATATAATAGCAGAATCAATTAATTTGGTTATCATTGATTTGTTAATATAGGATAAACTGAGTCTTGCAGAAATATAATAGTAGGAAAATATTTTATATAGAAATAATAAAAAAATACTATATAACAAATCACTTGTGCTACTGTAACATTTTAGTTGTACTCTAATTTGTGAATTAATTCTATTTCGTTTCAGACAATATTTCCATGAGAACGGTGCAAAACCAATGACTTTGTAAAAAATAAATAAATATCTAAAAAATATTTGTTGACTGGGTGGATAGAGTGAATCGTAAGTGATTGTTACATTTAACTGAATTGTATTACAGAAATCTCAATTTTTATATTAAATATCTATCAGCATGCATTTTATTAAATGTAATATTTATTTTTGATCAAGCACGCTATGAAATAACATGAGCTTATTTTTTTTAATATAAATATTCATGAAATATTCACAAAATCATGCGATTGCTTATTAAAAATTCAACATACCAAATCGATTGAAAACATTATGTGAATATTGCAGAAAAAAAAAAATATTGAAAAAAAAAATTAAAGTTAAAACTAAAATTAAACATTAAATTATTATTTTAATTGAAACGATAATGAATGTCAATATTCAATTTGATATAAATATAATTCACATAAATGTATGCATATATTTCAATTTTCTATAGAATAAATTTTGATTTTTGATTTCATCTTTCAGTTGGAGCCTATAGTTGTCCTAAAATAACTAGATATGTTACGGTTATTCCAAGCAGCTTTAAGGGTAAATAAAAAATTAAAAATAAAAACAAAAAAAACATTATTTTGAATTAATTATCATGTTATTTATAAAACTTACTGAAATCAAAAAAGATCCATCCAATGAAAACATACCGAAACCACTAAATTCAATATTGTTTACCAGCATATCTCTCGCAAATCCTTTTAACTGGAAAATGTAAATTAATGTAAAATTAATTTTAGAATAAAAAGATTAAAAAAAAAGAAACACGATATACCTCTTCAACACAACCTCCATTTGAAACATGCCTTGATAATAATTTATGAACCAAATTTCCTAAATATCCAAACTGAAAATAAAAAATATTTATTAAAAACTTTTTAATTATATTTTCCTTATATATAAATACCTCATCTTTAAATATATCAATACTTTTGGTGAGTATAATTATTGGTATTAACAACGTTCCAGTCAACCAAAGAAATCTGAATATTACAATTGGGGGTGTGTTTAAGTTTGAATCGATAAACGGTATTATACTGAGATGAAAATAACGTATAACAGAACTACAATAATACGGCATCATACATAAAATTGGAATTGCATAAAATTTATTAACATTTGTTGTGATATTGTAAATAATTGCCATTGATCGACGTGTTGAGGATAACAAATATCCAACATCTGATCTGTTCAATGTAATATATCTTGTAAAAACTGACATATCTTCACTCATTAATTCGTTTCCACTAATTGCTAAAATTGTTGAATTTAAACTTTGAATTCTGGCAATAATTGCAGTTACAACAATACTATACTGAATAATAAATAGAAGAATAATACACATTTGTATGTTGCTCATGTGAAATATTGTATCCATAGAACTTGGATTGAAAACAATAATCCAAATTATAATATTCGTCATGACAATCAAAAGTATATTTTTAAAACCAGAATGAAATTGATTATTATTGCTACTCATTATGACATGATCTCTCTCAATAAATTCATTTATTATTTTAGCTATTAATTTTCTATTGTAAATAAAATTTATCCACAATCCATTCATCGCCAAAAAACGCAGCAACATCATAAAGGTACCAAGTGATTGGGTTACCTCAGATTTGTGAGGATAATGTGAACTGATTATTTTTGGAATAAACCAGTAACTGAATAACCAATATAAAATCAATAACAAAACACTATATAACAAATCACTAGTGCTACTGTAGCATTTTAATTGTACTTTAATTTGTGAATTAATTCTATTTTGTTCGAGACAATACTTCCACGATATAGGCGCAAAACCAATGACTTTGTACAAATTAAATAAATATTTAAAAAATATTATTTGATGAGGCGAGTAGAGTGAATCGTAAGTGATTGGTTCCATTGTTACCTTCAACTGAGTTGTATTACACAAATTTTATTTTTTCATTTGATGAAACATTTATCAGCATGCACTTTCTAAATTATACAACTCAAATATTTATTTTATTAAGTATTCAATTTTCGATTAATCTTTTTTTGTTGTGACATAAATAAATTTTTTTTTTTTTGTATATAAATGATTTATGAAATATTAACTATATTACGAGTTGCTTATCAAAAATTCAATATGCCAAATCAATCAAAATTATTACGCATACAGTCATTAAAATATCTGCTGAAATATTAAACGACAAACGCTAATAAACAATAAATAATGATCTTTAAAATCATTTAATCAAACATTTTGATTGGTATTCACAACGATCAATTTTTATTAAAATGATTAAAATTAATCAATGTTTTAAAAAACAAATTTTCATTCCAATTATTATTCTTATTAAAGCGATAATGAATATTAATATTCCATTTGCCGAAAATAAATTACTTATATATATTTCTCTGCAGAAGAAATTTTGATTTCAGCTCTTTTTTAGAGCCTATAGTTGACCTAAAATAACTAAATATGTTACGGTTATTTCAAGCAGCTTTGAAAATTAATTAAAAATTATAAATATAAACAAAAAAATTTTCTATTATCAATCAATTGTCATGTTATTTATAAAACTTACTGAAATCAAAAAAGATCCATCCAATGAAAACATACTGTAACAACTAAATTCAATATTGTTCGACAGCATATCTCTCGCAAATCCTTTTAACTAGAAAAATATTATCAATAAATAAGTAAAATTAACGCTTCAACAAAAAAAATTAAAAACGAAAAACGATTATTGTACAAACCTCATCAACACAATCTCCATTTGAAACATGTCTTGATAATAACTTATGAACCAAATTTCCTAAATGTTGAAACTAAAAATGAAATAATATTTATTAAAAAACATTTATTAATTAAGAAAAAAATTATATATACCTCGTCTTTAAAGTTATCAATACTGTTAGTGAGTATTATTATTGGTATTACCAAAGTTCCAGTTATCGAAAACAAATTAAATATAATAATTAAAGGTGTGTTCGAGCTTGAATCGATCAATGGTATAATAGCGAGATGAAAAAAACGTATAACAGCAATACAATAAAACGGCATCATACATATTATTGGAATTGAATAAAATTTATTAACATTTGTTGTGACATTGTAAATAATAGCCATTGATCGACGTGTTGAAGCTAACAAACATCCAACATCTGATCTATTCAACGTAATATATCTGGTGAAAACTGACATATTTTTACTTGTTAATTCACAACCACCAATTGCTAAAATTGTTGAATTTAAACTTTGAATACGAGCAACAATTGCAGTTACAACAATACTATACTGAATAATAAACAGCAATGGCTGAAATTAAACAAGCCATTAAAAATAGAAGCAAATCAGCTGAGCCAATTTTAGAAAAATCTAAAAGTTCAGCAATTTTTTATTCATCATCACAGCAGCATGTATCATCATGTAATAATAATTATTATTATTCACCTCAAGTTGAACGTGAAAAATCAATGAAAAGTTATGAGGAAAAATCCAAGTCAGTTAAAAAATGTCCAGTACATGATCAGGTAAGTCTTTAAATAATTTTCTAGTTAATTATAAATAAATAAATAAATAAATATAATGTTACAGACAAATGAATCATCAAAACAATTGAAGGAAAAACGAAATTGCTCAAAATCAACAACTCAAAAAATATGCAGCAAAGTATCCAAGCAAAAAAAATTAACTCAAGTTCAATTGAAAAATTGCTCAAAATGTGGTGTTCATGTTGATGTTGTTAAAATGTTGGGAATGTTGATTTGTGGACATTATCTTTGTCCTGATTGTATTCCTAAAAATAATTTTACACATTGTCCAATATGTAAGATAGTATTGGTTGAAAAAAAAAAATAATAATTAAGTCTATTTATAAATTGTAAGTTTGTTTTGAATTTTATCAAATTTTTATTTTTCAACTGTAGCTTAAATTACTATTTTCATTTTTTTTATTCTTCATATTAAACAAATGCGTTATACAAAATTTTATATTTTTTTTTTCATATAAATATCATTAAAAAAAAAAAAGTTTTAAACAAATCTTCAAAACAAAATCAACAGTCTTTTTCAAACAGTAATAATAAAGAAAAAAAGCTTAATAATAAATGCAAAATAAAGATCTAAAGATAATATTGTTTTTTTTTTTGATTTTTAAAATTAATCTTTCATTTAAAAAAAAGATTTTATTGTAAAAAAAAAAACCATGAAATTGTTAAAAGACGTGTTATCAAAATACTATCATCTCATCGTCAACATTATTATTTATTGAATACAAAAAAGAAAAAAATAATAATAATCATATTAACTTAACAATAATAATTTGAATAATTAATTATTATTCAATATATGTTTTTTTGCTAAGCCAGAAATTAATTCAATAGCAACTTCATTTATATATTAAAATGGACAATGATGAACAAGGCCTCATTGTAATTTGAAATCTCCAGTCTGGTGTATCCACGCAGTTAGCAGGATGAGATGGTGTACCCACGCAACTCTGGGGGTCAGGTCTTGGATTAACTGGTGTATCCACGCAGTTCTTGGATCAGGACTTGGATCAACTGGTGTCACCACGCAGTTAGGTCTTGGGAAGTTGGTGTGTCCACGCAACTAGGTCTTGGAACAGTTGGTGTATCCACGCAACTAGGTCTTGGGTTGGCTAGTGTAACCACGTCGCCGGATCTTGGGTTGGCTGGTGTGTCCACGCAGCCGGGTCTTGGTTTCGTTGGTGTATCCACGCAACTTAAGTATCAAAAAACGTTGTTGTCGTAGCCAAGGCTAGGCGAGCTAAATCGTAATTTTTCTGTAAACTTGTCGGCTAGTTATTATCTCAAGCGTACAAAGCGCTTGAGAAAAACGTACGCCACCTGTTGACCGCTACGGAACTAACATATATTTAAAGTTCTCAGATTTAGACTTTACAGTTATTGAACGCCGTCACAAGCATTTCTCTCAATATATAAAAAAACCTTCAATTATAATAAAATAAAATTAAATTATTAAATTAATATTATTAATTAATAATTGTTTTAATTATTATTAAAAATGTCGCTACCAGAGTAAGTATTATTTTAATTAAAGAAATTAAATATAAAATGAATAAAGGCGTGGCTTGGCGTGCGTGGCGTCTTTTTTTTAGGTTATAATTAATTTTTTATTTTTTGTTGCAGGTTAAAAAATTTAGTAGATGAAGACGAAAAAACACTGGAACAGTTACAAAAAGAAGACGAAGAAATGGAAAAAAAATTGAAAAGAATGCACACATTATTGCAAATAAAACATTTTAAACAATCAATAGCTGAAAAAAAGCAAAAATTTGAAGATGGTGCTACTGGTGATGGTTGTGATAGTGGTGGTGGTCCAAGTGTAACAATTGATGGTAGTGGTACAAGTGAAACAACTGATAGTAGTGGTCCAAATGCAACAACTAATGATGGCGATGAATACGACAAAATTATAGCAGAAGCTTCAAAAGAAAACGAACGCCTGGAAATGGAATTAAAAAAACAAAAGGCTGCACAAATTTTACAATCAGTTAACGAAAAAAAAAGAAAACTTCAACATGATGATGATGATGATGGAGGTGCTGGTGGTGCTCGTGCTCGTAGTATTGGTGGTGGTGATGGTGATGGTGATGGCGGTGCTCGTGCTCGTGGTGGTGCACCTGTTCAAGAAAAATGTCGCAATTGTAGAGTAACCAGCCATACAAGTGCCATGTGTACTCATCGTATATCTTACTGTGTTTATTGCAGAAAAGAAGGCCATCATATTGAAATTTGCATGAGAAAAAGAGATAGCGTCATTCCCCCAAACGAACAAAAATCGATGCAAATTGATGACATAATGCGTCTTGTAAAACTCAACAATGAATTACTCTTCCAGATACACAAAGAAATGCATGGAATAAAAAAACAACAATAAATAAATATAAAAAGTAAGTTTTTTATTTAAAAAAATTTTTTTTTTTTTTTTGTAGGTTGTAGGTAATTTGTAACAAATTAATAATTTATATTTTATAATTACAGGCTGCAACAAACTGACGGTGAAGTATCAAGTAATTGGAAATTTTTCAACACTTCCACACATTGATCAACTTATACCGTTAATAGTATCAAGCTAATTGTTTATTAAAAAAGAAGAAAAAAAATTATTTATTGTCAGCATTGATTGCTTATCACTACTAGAAATTGAATAAGGTTTAAAAACGATAATCCAAATTATAATATTCATAATGACAATTAAAAATATATTTTTAAAACCCGAATTAAATTGATTATTATTGTCAGTCATTATAACATAATCTCTTTCAATAAATTCATTGATAATTTTACATATTAATTTTCTATTGTAAATAAAATTTATCCACAATCCATTCATCGCCAAAAAACGCAGCAACATAATAAAGGTACCAATTGAAATGGTTACCTTTGATTTGTTAGGATAATGTGCACTGAGTTAAAAATGAACCAAATAAAGAAAAAAAAAAAAGAAAATATTTAATGGAAATTTTCGATTTTATCATAAAAGAAAAAAACTTAATGGTAAAACATTATTTTTAATGGGTTCAACAAAAATATCTAAACATGTGAGAGGAAATGTCTTTGCACCATTAAATGTATTTGCAAAGACATTAAAGAAACATAAAAATATAATTTTCTGCAATGTTAATGAATATATGACAACTCAAAATTGTGCTAATTGCAATGAAAAATGTCATGTAAGTACAAGAGGAGACCGCTATTTATATTGCCCAAATTGTCATATAACATGGAACCGTGATATAAATGGTGGTTTAAATATTGGCAATGTTGCTTTTATACATCTCCTACTAAAAAATGAAAATTCAATGAAAAATTATAATAATTTCAAACGAAGTTATAATAATAAGAAAAATAATAAAACAATAGATAAAATTAAATGATAATTTTTATATGACAAACTACCGATATCAATTTAGCAAAAATATGATGTTGGTGGTATGACATATTCAATTTATTATTGAATAATGTCTATTGTTTTCACATGAAAACATAAGCGTGCACAGTCAAGCTTTGCTTGTAATATGTACGTTGGTCCTTTTTTGGACGCAGTATATTTAGGTACTGATAAATATTTCATCAGAATTATTTACAATAAATAAATAAAAAAAATAAAAAAAATAAAAAAATAAAAAAAAATAAAAAAATAAAAAAAAAAAAATTAAAATAAATAAATAAAAAATAAAATAAATAAAAAATAAATAAAAAATTTTTAAATTAAAAGTAGATTAGGTCTACCGGAGATACCACTTAAAAAAAAACGAGCCAATGTGTCTACCTCTTGGGTGGCTGGGAAAAGACACGTGTATGATTTACTATTAATAATTTTTCATTTATCATGTGCTATTATAATAATATTTATCAGCATGCACTTTCCAAATTATATACAACTCAAATATTTATTTTATTAAATATTCAATTTTCGATTAATCTTCTTTTGTTGTGACATAAATAAATTTTTTTTTTTTTTTATATATAAATGATTTACGGAATATTAACTTTATCACAAATATTTAATTCAATATGACAAATTAATCAAAATTATTACGTATAGTTATTATAATATGATAATATCTGCGGAAAAATTAAAGGGCAGTCTCAAATAAACAATTAAAAATGACCTTTTTAAAATCATTTAGTCAAATATTTCTGATAAGTATTCATAATGATTATTATTATTAAAATGATCAACACTTATCAATCTTTTAAGAAGTAAGTTGTGCTTTCACTTATTATTCCAATTGAAGCAATAATGAGTATTAATATTCTATTTGACATGATAACTATAATTTATATATTTCGATCCTCTGCAGAAAAAATTTTGATTTAGGCTTTTATTCGGAGCTTATAGTTGACCTAAAATAACTAGATATGTTACCGTTATTCCTAGCAGCTTTGAAAATGAATTAAAAATTATGAATAAGAACAAAAAAATCATTATTGTTGATCAATTATCATGTTATTTATAAAACTTACTGAAATCAAAAATGATCCATCCAATGAAAACATATTGTAACCACTAAATGCAATATTGTTTACCAGCATATCACTTGCAAAACCTTTTAACTACAAAAATATTTTCAAATAATATGTAAAATTAATGTAAAAAAATAAAAAATAAAAATTAGAGAAACGATTATTGTACAAACCTCCTCAACACAACCTCCATTTGGAACATGTCTTGTTAATAACTTATGAACCAAATTTCCTAAATATTCAAACTGAAAATAAAAAATATTTATTAAAAAACATTTATTAATTTAAAAAAAAATTATATATACCTCGTCTTTAAATTTATCAATACTTTTAGTGAGTATTATTGTTGGTACTACCAACGTGACAGTGAACCAAAAAAATCTAAATATTACAATTAGTGGTGTCTTTAGGTTTGAATCGATAAATGGTATAATACCAAGATAAAAAAAATATATAATAGAACTACAATAATACGGCATTATACATATTATTGGCATTGAAAAAAATTTATTAACATTTGTTGTGACATTGTAAATAATTGCCATTGATCGACGTGTTGAAGATAACAAACCAACATCTGATCTATTCAATGCAATTTGTCTTGTAAAAACTGATATACTTTCATTAATTAATCCACTTCCTCCAATTGTTAAAATCTTTTTTTAACAATTTTTTCTCGTTGCAATTGACACAAGATTACGAGATATGTCACGACAACTCCTAGCAGCTTTGAAAATTAAATTTATTATTTTTTAAATTATAAAAAAATATATGATGTGTAAAATAAATAAATATTTTGAAAAACTTACAGATAGCAAAAAAGAACCGTCCACTAGAAACGTGGAATATCCACTGAATTTAATGTCATTAACCTTCATATCTCTTGCAAATTCCTCTATCTATAAAAATAAATTACTAGATATTTAAAAGTTCAGGCGAAAAAAAAAAATAAAGCTCAATTATCATAGTCAGATTTACCTCTCTACTAAAATCTTCATTTGAAGGATATCTTGATAATAATTTATGAATCAAATTCCTTAAACATTCAAACTGCAAATAAAAAAATTTAAATACAAAACTTTTAATTCTAGATAAATGAAAATATAAAAATACCTTGTCATTTAGTTTATCAATAGCTTTAGTGAGTATTATAATTGGTACTATAAATGCTACGACAAACATGACAGAATTAAAAATAGAAATTGGTGTTTGATTTGAATTTAGGGTAATTGGTATAACCAGATAATAACTTGAGTAAATAACAGCACAACAATAGTACGGCATTATACATAATATTGGAATTGAATAAAATTTATTAACATTTGTTGTGATATTGTAAATAATTGCCATTGATCGACGTGTTGAGGATAACAAATATCCAACATCTGATCTGTTTAATGTAATTTGTCTTGTAAAAACTGATATATTTTCACTTATCAATTCGTTCCCACCGATTTTCAAAATTGTTGAATTTAAACTTTGGATTCTAGCAATAATTGCAGTTACAACAATACAATATTGAACAATAAATAAAAATACAATACACATTTGAATGATATTCCAATAAAATACAGTAAGTCCAGGAAGAGAAAGAACTTGTGATATAAAAAGAATAATCCAAATGAAAATATTCATCATGACAATTAAAAATATATTGATAAAACCTGAATTAAATTGGCTATTATTATCAATCATTATTGTATAATCTCTATCAATTAATTGATTTATAATTTTGGGTATTAATTTTCTATTGTAAATATAATTTATCCATAATCCATTCATTGATAAAGAATGTAGAGTTACAATACAAACGTCAATTGATTCAGTTATAATTGATTTATCAGGATAATCTATATTTGCTATGTTGATAATATGATGATAACTAAATATCAAATATCCAAATAATAATATTATTATGTATAAAAAATCACTGGTACTACTGCAACATTTTAATTGTATTTTAATTTGTGAATTAATTTTATTTTGTTTTAAACAAAATTTCCATGAAATTGGTGCTAAACCTGTCACTTTGTATAA
This sequence comes from Aphidius ervi, assembly GCA_015776835.1. Lineage (NCBI taxonomy): Eukaryota > Metazoa > Arthropoda > Insecta > Hymenoptera > Braconidae > Aphidius > Aphidius ervi. The sequence continues at coordinate 1,488,134 of MKYW01000003.1, read as the reverse complement.
AAAAAATAAATATTTAAAAAATAATTTTTGAAGAGGTGAATAAAGTGAATCGTAAATGACCGGTTGCATTGTTACTTTTAACTGAAATGGCTTTTTAATAGAGTTTTACGTATTATCAGAATTATCAGCATGCAATTTATTGATAAAAGTTACAATTTATTTTCCATGTCATATCGAGACATTTTTTTTTCATGAAAATAAATTATGGATTTTAAAATGTGTCACGCGATTTATAACAAATAAATTTCAAATAAATCAAGATTAATTGAATTTTTTTCATGTTAATAAAATGAAAATAAATAATTCAATGTAAGTAAAAAGAAATTTGATATTAAAATTTGCAGTATTATTTTCATTTAAAATAATAGTATACATATATAAAAAAAATTTAATTTTTAAAAATAATTATAAATTCAGATAACTGGAAATTTAAATTAATTTGCACATTTACAGTTTTTTAAGGTTTTTTTATATTCAGGTATAAATTGATTATTATTATGAATAAATATATGATTGATAAATAAATAAAAATCGACAATGTAACAATAAAATTTTAAATTTATATTTATGATAATTAAAAAATAAGCTATATTATTTTTTTATCATATAGTTTTTTTGTTTTTTCTCTAATAAATAATAGAAACACATATTTTTTTAATATTAAAAATATAGTCATTACCATTAACCAAATAATGAAATTCTGAGAATAGAATGACACGTATTAAAATTACATGTCCAAATGTTATAACAAATATTCAACCAGGTACTTAAATAAACCTCGCCTGAGAAAAGTGTACCACTGCCTATCAAAGTATCACAAAGACTGATAAGATCACTAGTAGCTACAAAACCACTTCCACAATCATCATCTGAACAAGACAATCCTACCACCTCCGCAATCACAGTGGCGGTTAATGTTCCCTTATATCTCAAATACTTTTGTAATAAATCACATAGCTTTCGAACATTACAGTATTTATGACATTTCAAAGCGTCAATTAAATCTTGTACACAAAATCTACATGATGAGGCTGTACTTTCTGCAATACCTGTATTTAAAAATAAAATTAAAACACAAAAAATAAAGTAATTTATTCATTTTTTTTTTATTTATTCAAATTAATGTGATTCAATGTATATGATTAAAAATATTTTATTGACTCACCAATGAAACCAAGTGCTGCAATTCCAACAAGAAAATAAATTGATAAACGAGACATAATTATTACTTGATGATAACTGTACTTTATCGATGAAAAAAAAAAAAATTAATTTACATTTAAATACGTCTGCAAAAAGACAAAATTCTTTTTTATATTTTTTTCTTGTTTCTCAATCTCGTATGTCTGCTTTTATTTAAATAATAAAAATATTTTTATTTATTTTAATGTCGTTTCAATGAAAAAAAAAATCTCATTTTGCAAAATTTAATTGCATTGATAATGTCTCTCAAAATAATTGCTATTATTAAAAATAATTTTTACTGTTTGTTTATTTTTTTTTTTTTTTCATATTTGTATATAAATAATAATAAACTTTGATTATTATTATACTTGTGTGAGTTTTTTCTGTTTTTTATGCATATATTTTTGATAATAATGTTTTAAATTGTAATATTTTTTTAAGTTTTATTGAGTAAATTAATTGGATATCGTCGTGTAGAATCAGAAGCGCGCAAGTGTCATTTTTTTTTATTAATCATTAGAGTTGAAAAGACGTATGTTGAATTTTATATTTAACAATATTTTTTGCAGCTTTTTGATCGATAAATAAATTCTTATCAACGTTAAAAAAAAAATTCTTAATCATTACTTTTTTTTTTAATTTCAAACTTGTTAAAGATTTGTCTAAAAATTTATGATTATTTCTTGCAAATATTTTTATTAATTTATCATCATTCATCAGGTTAAATAAATCATCAAGACATTTTAATATTTTGAAAAATAATATATTTTAACATAAATATATTTTTGTTTATTTGTTTTAATTATCAAGGTTATTATTGATTCTTTTTTAATTTTATTTATTAATTTAGTCTGATGAGCTTGAAGGTGGACAATCCTCTACCGGGACACATTGTTTATCATTCAGTCTTACTGTTCCTTCGTTGCAACGACAAGTTGTAGTAATTTTTGTACATTGCTTTTAAAAAAAAAAAGAAATTACGTAATAATTATAAATTTATAAATAATAAAAAAACAAAAAACTTAATTATAAATTAGGTTAAATAACTTACAATTCTTGGACAAAACAATGGATTTGGATATGGATTGGTACAAGATGGTTCACATAAGCGACCACAAATATTTGATGCTTGATTTTCGCCACAAATATTTGTTGGTTTATTTCCCTCACACCTATGAGTTGGAACACCAGCACAAACTATAATTAAAAATTAAATTTTCACAAAATTAATAGACTAATAGAATTACATTTATTTATTTTCAATTGATTGAATTAAATTTAATATTTATAGTTTTGCTTTTTCTTGTTTAATTTATTTCTAATAAGAAAAAAAAAAAACTGTTAATATACTTACAAGTAAATGTTAAACAAACGAGGAAAAACAATTGAAAAATTGACGACATTTTTTTTATTTTCTAGATACTTATTAACACGTCAAATGGAAAAATTGTACTAATTTTATTTCCTGAAATAAACCGGTATATATACACAAGAGATAATATTTTTTATCAATAATATATACATTGGTAACATAATTTAAGCAATGTTTGTTTATGATAATGATAAATGTTGCAAAATAAAATTTATTCATAAAAAGATATATAGTGTACGATGTAAAAAAAATATTCTTCAAAAAAAACAAAGCAACATTCATAAATTAAATAAACATAAAGAAAAAACACAATTTTTTCTTCTTTATTCTGAGAAAAATTAATGACTAATTGATCAATTATATTGTAATTTTATTGTACGGAAAAATAATTTATAATTATTTTTTTAGTTTATAAGATATTTATTGTCGTAGAATACAAAATATTCTATCTAAAAATATTAGATTTTTTATATATGAATATTACAATTATTTGTTTTTTAATAATTTCCAGCAATACTATTATTTCAATACACAAAATTCTTATTTTTGTTATTACAAAATATCCTTCACTTGTCACTTTTGATACAATGTTATTAAAAACAATAATAAATACATCGAGTGAATGGAAATTAAAAAAATACACATGTATTGATAAAATTATTATTATTTAAATAAATAAATTATATATTTAAAAATTATTTTATTAAATAATTTTTATTAGTTAATGCTAATTTTTTAATTAGTATAAATTGATGATTTTTTTTTTTCAAAATTTCAATTTTACTGAAACAAGATTTAAATAACAAATGATAGATAACAAATTAATAATTATTTTATTTTTTTTTAAATTTATAATCCTTATAATTTATAAAAAATTATAAAACAAAGCTATCTATTTATTTTGGAATATTATTAATTTTTAAAAAGCATGATTAAATAATTATTCAACAAATTTTTTTAATTTTAATTTTTTTTCGTATTTATTTTTATAATTCAAATTCAAATTCAAATTATATATTAGTTTCTTTTGTTGCCACGTAAAGCGCTACTTGCAAAAAAAAAAAANAAAAAAAAAAAAAAAATATTAACGGCATCTCGGCCATTTTGTAACATCGTATCGTTTGTTTTTACATTTGGAGTAAACCGGTGCTCCGAAATTTCATTTTTTATATCAGTTATATGTGTCATTTAAAAGTGTCAATCAATTATAACAACATAATCATTTGATAGCTTAAATCATAAAGATTACGTGTGTATATAAAAAAGTGATAATCAAAGTGAATTATCGTGATTTTTTAAAGTGACAAAAATGATGGCTGTTGATCCTGTGTTGCTTTCTGTATCCCATTGTCGAGTAATGTACGTATCATTTATATTTTTTTTTTATTTATTTTATATAAATATTGATTTCTAATTTATTGCGTCAAATAATAATCACATAATTCTCGAAATAATTTAATATATTACTCCATTCATGATCAATTTTTTCGGTAGACGATGCTCTGATTTTTACATGCCGGTGTAAAATGTCACCACGTCCTCGACTTACATGGGCTTTTGTTTTTATTTTTTTAACAATAAATAATATTGATTAATTGAATTCAATCAATTTTAACAAATTTTTATTGTCGGCATTAATTATTAACAATAAAAATATGAGACACTAATTGGTTTTTTTCCTTACCAATAAATTAGTGTTTTTTTTTAGTATCACTTTTTATTTGTTTTAAACAATTACACAACAATTATATTTTATTAAAATACATAAAACTTTGGTGTTAAAACTCACATTGTTAATTACGGCACATTTATTTGGTAATTATTATTAAAAATTAAAACTATAAAGGTATACGATTACGAAGATAAGACAAAATTTCATCTGTTCCTTTCATCAGAGTATCTTGTCTCGGTTGTTTAAAACAATTTCCAGTCAACAGCAATGTTCTAAAAATTTTTTATTCCATATAAAATAATAATACTCGCTTAAATTTGATAAAAAAAATACATAACAAAGTACATTGTTTATAAATGAATTAAAAAAACAAATAAAAAAAAAAACGACAACAACTCACATGACATCTAAACTCTTCATGGGTTTTACATGCTATGGAATGTCCATTGATAACTGATGAAAAATGACTGATAAAAAAAATATGTTCATTAACAAAAATATGAAAACAATACAATAATGAAAATAGCTAAATAATTTTGATTATTAAAATAAACAGCAATCATGCAAATTATTAATATTAAATTTACCTCAAATTTTTTTGATTTCCCAATTCGGCTGGAACATGCTTGATATTATTGTTTGATAAATCAAGTGTTGCAAGTCTGTACAATTTTGCCAATGCTTCAGCATTAATTTCATCAATTTGATTATCATTAACAAACATTATTTCCAAGTTTAAAATATTATACAAACACTCTGGTATTTTTTTAAATCTGTAAATTAATTGTTTCATTCAAATTAGTATTTTGATAATTACAATAACTTTTGAATTTAATTACTTGTTGAATGAAATATTTATCTCTCTCAATCGTTCAAGTAGTCCAATACTTTGTGGTAGTATTTCAAGTTGATTTCTGCTAATATCTAAATATCGTAAATGACAAAATGATTCACCAATCCAATCAGGCAAAATTACCAATTGATTACAAGAAACTTTTAAATCTTCAATTAAATTTAACAAAGCCATTCTCGATGGTAGTTGCTTCAATTTATTTTTACTCAAATCAACACAAGTAACTCCAGCAGTAATAGCATCATCCAAAATTGTTTCTTGTATCTCGTTAAGATTTTGAGCTGTTAAACTCAATAATTTAGTATGTCTCATAGTGTATCTAAAATTAATAATCATTTAAATAAATCATTTTTAAAATAAATGTAATACTTTGGTTGCATACTTGTCTGGTGCTCGAATACAATTAACCGGTGAACATGGTAATTCTGATAAATCAATATTTTCTGAATCAAGACCTTGACGTAGATGTTTCAATATTCTCACAGTCCCACATTGTATAATATCTCGTCTAATATTTTTAACAGGATTATCATTGATAATGAAACTTTTTAAATTTGGCATTATGCAAATAACATTTGGTATTCTAAATAAAAAAAATAAAAAATCAATTGATGAAATAATAGTATGTTAATAATAGCAACATGCAACATACATTGTTAGTTTATTGAAGGACAAATCAAATTGTTCCAAATTTAATAGTTTAATGATGTCATCTGGTATTGAAACAATTTTATTATTGGCCATTAAAATAGATCTTAATTGTCCCATACCATCTAAATACTCCATATTAATTTCCTATCAATCATTTTTTTTAAAATTATTATATTTTATATAACATGCAAATTAGTATGTGATTAATCATGCATTAATTTTAATTTACATACATCAATTAAATTATTTGACAAGTTGAGTTCTTTTAATAAAATACAACCAGATATATCAGGAAATATTTTTAAATTATTTGAATTGATAATTAAATTTTCCAGCTTTCTCATTTCACCAAGAGGAGGTATTATCTCAAGATGATTTGAACTTGCATTCAATTTTTTTAATACTAAATAGAGATTAAATAATTATTATTTATTATTTATTTATGAAATAGTTAAAGACACACCTCGCATGCTCATAATATCCGGTGGTAGTTCAATTAATTTGTTGTTACTTATATCACATGTTTCAAGTCGCACAAGATAACCCAGTCCAATTGGTAATTTTGATATTTCATTATTTGATAAATTCTATATTTAAAAAATATAAAATTTAATATTTATTTTATTATATATTATCATTCAATATTTACCAGATATTCCAGCATGACTAAATCACCAATTGATGAATTTATTTCTGTTAAATTATTGTATGATAAATCCAAGTATCGTAAATTTTCCAAAATAAAAATATTTGCATTTATGTTGAATAGCTTATTATGTGAAATATTTAATTTTGTTAGCTTTGTCAATGTTCCAATTTGATCTGGTAAATCTTCCAATAAATTATCATGAATCTATTGATAAATAAAAAATTAAATACAATTTTTTTTCAATCAGTTTTTAAATGATTCTTCAACTCACATCAAAATTAACAAGATCTTCTAGATATTCAATTTTTTTATCTAAAAATGTCAAAGTATTGCTGGATAAATTTAGAATTTTTAATGATTCTTGTTCCCACCATCGATCTCTATCATCATCATCAAAATCCATGTCATTTTTTAACTTATTAATTTCATCTTTTGTTAAATTATTGATTGTCCATACTCCATCAGGTACTGAAAATAAATATAAATAATAATTATCAAAATGTAAATATAAATTAAATAATTTTAATACCTGATGATAAACCTCTTGATGAAAAATTTAATTCACCAGTTTTTCTTGCATTGATGACAATTCTGTGTGTTAATTCAATGTTGTCATCGTTGGCTGTTCTTTTTTTAAAAATAGCAGCGTTATTAAACTTTTTAATTTTTTTAACACTCATTTTGATAATAATATTTATTTATCGTCTAACTATTAGAATGATTTGTTGTCAACTGTCAGTGTTTAGTTTTTTTTTTGTATCATTGATTGATATATTAATATGACAACCGTGAAATAATATCAAAACCTTAGAACTTTTATCAATAAATTATTTTCAATGTCACAATGTTGAATGAAAATAATATTGTTCATGAACTTGATGGATGAATAAATAAACATTGTGTAAAGACAAAACATAAACTAACAAGATTTATGATGAAATGTCACGTAATATTATACAACAATAATAACACGATTAGAATGCTCCCTGTGGTTGATAATGTTGATGTACCACCTGCTGGTTAATAAAATTTCTGCTATAAAATTGTCGTTAATTTCATTTGCAATATTTTCTTCGGTTGAATTATATAATTTTAAATTAAATATTTAAAATATATATCCACATATTTGTTTATATTTTTTCTATGATTATAATGGCAGTATGGTAAAACTAGAAAAAAAAATAAAACAAGTTAGTTGAAATTCATGCAAATAAATATGTGATAAAATTGAGTCAGTTTATTGATTATTTATTCAAAATATTTTTAGCAAAATAAATTATTATTATATCAAGTTGATGTATGTGTACATGTAGACTTAATGAATATTTGCGAAAACTTAAAAATGTTTCCTCGGGTACAGGAGCACATGTATGAGCACAGGGTTACAAGGAAAAAAAAAAATTCATTATCATGTGTGTTATATAATTACGTAATTGTATAAATATTATTTTTAATTTTTTTTTTTTTTTTTCTTGAGCCATCTGTTATGAAAAATATATGTCAAGATTAATAATTATTTATTGATGTGAATGAAAAATTGATTGAGAATAAATTTCTGTTGTGTTAACAGATGTTTTTATTTATTTTAAAATTATTTAACCGGTTGAATTCATTTTTTTTTTTAACGTTGCAATTTTTTATAGACAATTTTTTTTATATTTTTTTGATATTTATTTAATTGAATTATAATTAATAGTATTTTCTTTTTTTCTAATTTAACTATGAAATTTAACTGTTTCAATGAATGCCAAGATATTAATAGGTTTTAAAAATTAAAATAAGGGGAACAATCAATTTTTTACAATGAAAATTTTAACAATAAAATTTATTAATAATTTTTCCATTTAAAATTGAATAACTAAAATTTTTTCTAACTTGAGTTTATATTTGTTGCTTTAAAAATATCAAACTTTACCTTCATAAAATAATATATTTATTTAAACTTGCTTTGTTAATTAAAAATGCAATTATTTAAATAAAACAATTTAAAGAATACGATTTTAACATGAAAAAAGAAATTAAATTTGTCTTTTTTTTTAAGATTCATTAAAAATACTTCAAATGATTTAAAAAAAAAACAAAGATAAATTTATAAAAAAGAATTTTATATTTTTCAATTTATTTCAAAGATTGCTTTTAAAAGATTTCAAACAAAACGGTTTGATTATTAGTAATAATTTATTACAATCATATAAAAAAGTCGCTCGATATAGATTGCAAGTGTGACTTGATTTATCATAATGAATTTTATGATGAAATAATTACAATTATTGTTTTAATATTAATATGTTTGTCTTGAGAATTATTGTTCGACGCATCAGTAAAATAAAAAATTTTCAATTATTTTATATATAAATTATAATATACACTTGCTTATGGATCAAGTAACTTGAATCTTTCCCTTAGCTACATCTTTTTATAAAATATATATAAATTAAATTTTCAGTTATAAACTTATTACAAAAAAATTTATATATTATATAATAAACATAAAAATAATCGAAATAAATAAATGAAATGCACAATTTAATAATTAAATTTTAATATATTTATTAAATTTATTATATGACAGAGAAAATATAGATTATATTTTTTTAATAACTCATCTTTTTATAGTAATTTAACAATAAAAATATTATTATTTTATATAAAAAATATAGATATTATTATTGACATTACAATACTATAATACAGAAATACATATATATATGCCAGCAACGGTTACTTTTAAGCAATTTAAGAATGTAGATACACTACACAATACGCCTGACAAAAGTCCACCAAGTTTTAAAACGGCTATAAGTTGAATAATAAAATTAATCTTTATTAAACCAGGTCCACTACTTGTCGAACAACATTGGCTCAATAATTGTCTGATTTGTACAAGTGTTAATGTTCCCGAAATATTTAAATATAAGGTCAATATGTTGATGCATTTTGGGACATTAATGTAGGTGTAATTACTTCTTTTAATCTCACTCAACACAATGTCCAAGTTAAGCAAGGGTCCAGTTGCAATTTGACTTTTTGCAATACCTATTTATAAATAAAAATAAAAAAATTATTAATCAGTTTATTTTTTTTTAAAATACCACAATAGATATGCGTGATTAAAAATATGTTGAATTATTCAAATTAAACTTACCAATAAAACCAAGTGTTGCAATTCCAACAAGGAAATAAAGTGATAAACGAGACATGATTATTAGTTGATGATAACTGTACTTAGACGATGAAAAAAAATGTTTGATAGAATTGACACAGATAATTACTTTTTATAGCTTTTTTTTTTTGTTTCTTAATCAATTCGGTATATGTTTTTGTTATTTTGATGATTAAAAATATTTTTATTTATCCTCGTTTATGTTATTTATATAAAAATTTGTTTAAATGGAAAACAATTTTTATTTATTCTGTAATTTGGTATTCGCAAAATTGAATCTGATAAATTTTTTTTCAAATTAAATTAGTGGCTATTATCACAAATAATATTTATGTTTTATATATATATATATTTTTTATCATAATTATAAATAAACATAATAAAAAATAATTTTTTTTTCGACATATATTTATCAAGGTTTTCTAATCTTTTATTATTTTATTTTAAAAAACAATCATCAATTTGCATTGATCTATTTTTCATTGCTATTCATTGGAAATTATTAAATATGATTACAAAAAAATAATTAATATTTTTATTATTATTATATATTTAAAAATTACGTACAATTAGGATGTTTATTTTTTTTATTATATAAAATATTTTATTATATAAAAAAAATAATAACACCAGTGTGTGATAATAAATTTATCATATAAAAATAATAAAATTTTAGATTAATTTAAAAAAAAAAAAAAACAAATTACTAAAGCCTCTAAGTCTGTAGACCCTTGAAAATATATTTTTAATTAGTTTTAGTAAATTAGTACATATTGATCATATTTTCATTATTGTAGATATACATCTGCGTGATGAATACAATTTTCCGTGTTTATTATAAATAAATAAATAATAATTATTTTGATTTATTTGATGAATTTATTACCAATTTACGATTACGTGCATTTTTTGTTTACTATAGTATGTAAACTTTACGTTTATACTGATTACGTATGACAAGGAAAGTCTTTTAAAAATTTGCAAATAACCAATATTAACAACAATGACGATACATATATTATTTTATTTATTTCAAGGATTTGTAAATAATTTTTTCAATATTCTAATTATTCAAAAAAAAAAAAAAAAACAAACAATTGTCAATTTATTCAAGTAATATTGCTATTTATTATTTAACAAATAAATTAATGTTATAAATATTTATTTATAATAAAGCACATTTATCTATGTCGAAAGATTTTTATGATTATTGCAAGAATTTCTATTTAAAAATTTCAAATAATTTCAACTAAAAAAAAAACACCTAGATTATTTTTTAATTTTAACTTATATAAATATATTTTTAATTGATAATAGATTTAATTTAACAATAGTTAGTGAATATTAATAATTTTGCATATTCGTTTTTTGATTTTAATCAAGAAATAATTTTAGTCTCTTATAATTTGTGGCTAATAATTTTTATATATGATCGATTATATATATTAATGTTTTTTCGAAATGAATTTAATGTTACCCTGTTCAATATATTTACTCGTTAACAAAGCTTCATTACAAAAAAATATCGCGACAACAGATTATTCCACCAAAGTAATATGTAAATTATTTAAAAATATCAAAAGAGTTACTCAAATACATCATAAATGGCTAAATCATTGTTAAATTTTATTAAATAAAATATCAGTTACAAAGTTTATATTTTTTAGTTTTCAGAGTTTTTATTAAATATAATTAACAATAAAATATTATTATTATTTATTAGGATTATTAATAACAGCTGTTTTCTTCTTTTATTGCATTAGCTAAACACTAATTATTTACATAGTTTATTTTAACTTTTACGTATTAAATTTTATTTTCTACTTTTCAACACGTGTTTAAATATATATTTTTTTATTTTAATAAATTATCATTGATTCTTTTATTTATATAAATTTTTATATAAACATTGAACATATTTACAAAATTATATTATTGTTTATATATAAATCGTGTTCAATTGTAGTAAAATATTTTTTTTTTTATTATATAATCCGTTGGTTTGTTTCGTGACAGAAATATCTGGAAGCGTATTACTCTTGAATGTTCATAACGTCAAAATATTATTAGTATTTTACGAACAACGATTGTTTGATGATAAATTGTTATCACATTTACGAAAAGCTTCATTGTCCGTATAATATTGAACGTTAGAATTGGAAGATTAACCTCTGGACCATATATATATATAGATGCTAAGATTTCTGGCCAAGTAACTCTTCTTTCTTTTTTCTTCTCTCTCCCTCTTACCTTCTTATATTATATCTAATAAAGTTACCGTACTTCATCGATGTAAATTTTGTGAACGAGCCATTCTACCAATAAATCAAAAACTTTAATCATAACGTTTTCTACCACTATAACAATTCAAATTTTCAAATACGCATTTACACAAAATGTCTTATTATTTAAAATAATTGACTACGAACATTTAAATGATAAACATCTGTTAAAAGATAACAAATAAAATAAAATAAAATTAATTTTGTTCCATTTCTATTAAAGTTTCATTGAAATTATATTTATTTATTCATTAAAATAGTAATAATAATAATAATAATTCTAAAAAAATACAAATAAAATAAAGTTAAATATTTATTTGAAAGCTATAAAAACGATAAAAGCAATTTTTAAGTCAACATATGAAATGATTAAGTATCAAGAAAGCCGTCATTTTAGATCAATTTAAAACCCTCATAAAAGCTCTTATCTTTGATTATACTTTTACAACACTTTTCTTCTGTCATTTACTTTTATTTTTTACAATTTTTTTTTTTTATATAGGTAGATATTTATATGTGTTTCCACAAACAGAATGGAAAAGCTCTATTATCTCTTTTCAAGGTATATTTATATACAAAGTAACCATGCTGTCTAACATGTTTAATATATTATTGATTCCCGTCGATCATTTATGGTTTTGTCAATGTAAGCTTCATCTTTTTGTATATATCATAATATATTTTTTTATACTTTGATATTTTATTAAACTGATCAAAGATCCTTTGATCTTTATTTTTCGTTATTTAAAAAATTTATTTCAATGTAAGCTTGTGTTTTTTTTTCTCACAAATTCATAATAAATTTATATTTTTTTTTCCATTAAAAACTCAATAGAATTATTGTTTGTTTATTAATTTTACATATCCGTATTTTCTTTTGATTTCAAAATATAAAATTTGTTCTATTGGTTTTTTATTTTCTTTTAATATTCATATTTTAATATTAATTTTTCGATAATAATAATTATTATTATACTATATAAACAAACAAGTTTTGTTTTTTTTTTTAAATTAATTATTTCAGGTATTTTGTTTGTTTGTTTGTTTATTTATTTATTTATTTTTATATATGACGAGTTTTTTATATAGGTATATATATTTTTTTTTTAGTGTGTGTGTTCATTCAACCTCCTTGTTAATTTATCACGCTTTATAATTACAGGAAAAGTCAGTGGTATAAATTTGTGTACACGTCAAGTGGGAGAAGAGAATTGTCAGCAGACGCTTGGTAAGTTATTATCCTTTTTATATAAAATTTTATTCACACAGCTATTTAGCGAAAATCTTGAGGGTTCTTTTTTTATTTAATTTTTTTAATTTTCAAGTACAACACTAAATACTATTATTATTATTATTATTTAATTTTTTTTTTTTCCATTTAAAATAATTATGTTTGATAATAATAATTTTTATATTTTATATTATTTCCCTTGACTTATATTAAATTAAATTTATAATTTATCTAATTGTTTGATTGGTATATCATATTTGTATAATTTTTTGTGTCAATTAATTTTAACAGTTGTGTGATAACATCGATGCGATAAATAATCACAAGAGTTTGCATAAATTGTGATTATAAAAATTGACATGAAATGTTGTAAAAATTAAAAATCGTTTTCGTAAAATATTTGACAAATAGCCTTGAATTTTGAGTAAATAATATATGAACATATAATAAAATGATTTTTTTTTAAATGAAATATATATTTTTTGTGGTTGTAATAAAATACAAACTATCTAGCAAAAATATACGTAAGCCTAAAGAATTCTTTTGGCTAAAACTTTTGCTTGGAAAAACTTTATACCTGATTCTCCGCTTTTCAAGTGTTGAAAGAGAAAGAAAGAGAAGTAAATAAAAAAATAAAATAAAAAGGTGTATATAAAAATATTTTCTCGCTGACGCAACTTTCGCAAGGAAGAAAATCGATATCTTGACTTTTATAAAGATTTGCATGGGTCAGTTATTTAATTTTTCTTTAATAATTAATAATAGTTTAATTAAAAAATTAAATAAATAAAATTNAAGTGTTTTTTTTTTTTTTTTTTTTTTTTTTGTGTTTTATTTACGGCTTTTACATTTATCCCGGTCAGATAAATACTTGCACGTATTTTAAATATTTTTTTCTATAAAAATTCAGATTCAATTTTGAAACTCACATCTTCAGCTTTGTCATTATTATTATTATCAGTTTATAACATAGACTTTATGTAAATACAAATGATAAAAACATGTTAGAAAAATATTCAAATGTAAATATATTTTTACATTTTATGTACACAATATTAAACATTTCAACAAACAAATATTTATATACACAACAATGAGCATCTTGTTTATTGTTCTATTAAAAAAAATTATTTCATAATTATAACTTGATAAAATTATTTGAAGAAATAAAAAAATTCTACATGTTATATTATTTTAAAAGCTTCAAATAATTTTTCAACTAAATTTACTAAAACTTTGCTGATAAAATTATAAAAAATTGTTTTAAAAATTATTAAATATATCAATATTATTTTTGTAAAAATATTTGAAATGTTATACTTTATAATTTGATGATGTAGTTAACGATTATTTGAAAATGAAATATTAAAATCATAAACCTTTCGTTTACTCAAGTTACTGCTAGAATAAATATATAAAACTTGCACATCATTTGAGTACATATTGAAACAGACATAAATATATATGTGAATTTTTTTTAAAAAATTGTTTAAACAACGCGTACGAGTAAGTCCATGTTGAGATTATTTCATTGATGTACGTGACCAGAGTGTTAAAGCCCTAAAACCATCATCTTGTTTTGAGATAAAGGGCATAAGAGTTGTTGTAATGCGCACGAAGCGCAATACTATATGGACATCTCGTGAAATGTTCTGTCATGCTTCGTCGATTTTGTCAATAATGTTTCATCCAAGTCAGAGTAATTTACTGCATCCTTTACTTTATATATATAGATAGAGATTTACGTTCATCAAGCTTGCCTCTTAAAACTATAAATAAAATGATAAAAATAATTAAAATTGAAAATAAAAAATTCAATTATAAAATAAAAAAATATATTCATGATTCTCGTTCGTTTTTAAATTCAATATGTTTATTTTTATTTTTACAATTTCAATATAACAATGATGGAAAAAAAATTTATCTGCCGTCTCAATCAGACGAAATGTGTATATATCTTGATTTGGCGACAACGCGCGGGAAACGCCAATAGAGCAACTAAATATTTATTGGATTCAGTTCCGATGCAATAAATATATATATGTGTGTGTGATTCAAACGATGACAAATTCATCGAATAGAGTGCGCAATTGATTAACGTAGAATATTTTATTTTTGACCATATATACAGATGAGATAATTCAAAAATCAAAGCTAAATTTTCTATACGTAATGAAAAATAAATTAAAAAAAAATAATATATCATTTTATATGGATATGTATAAATTAAAAAATAATTTGTTTGTATTTATTTATGCATAAAAATAATAATTTATATGAGTTTTATAAATTTATATTTATGGATAAATAAAATATATAAAAAAAATCATGTAAAATAAAATATAAATTTTATTTTGATATTTTACACTTTTTTTTTTATTTTATTTTTATTAACAAATAACAGAAGGATTAAAATTTCAGTATAATGGAAAAAATAAAATAAAAAAAATAAAATGTTTGGGTAATACGATCAAAGTTGAGTGTTAAAAGCTTGAAATTTGTGAATTTTGTGTAGATAGTTATTTCACGGGCAGATGACTGGCTTGTTTTTCACTTTGAATGATGTGGCTTTGCACAA
>MKYW01000003.1:1357567-1461569 GCA_015776835.1 Aphidius ervi | reverse complement strand
TCTTGAAAAAATCCCCCTGCCGTTTGAAACGAGAAACTTATGGAATATAATAATCATAATAGTGCTTCTGTCAAGGAGTAGTGGGGATTACGTTTAGAAGTTTTTCTTCTTGACGCAAACCACTTATCGTTTTTAACAAGACTCTATCTGAATATTATAAACAATTTATTATTCAAAACAAGAATTTTTTGTATCTCTAAACAAACCATTTTTTATTTAA
This sequence comes from Aphidius ervi, assembly GCA_015776835.1. Lineage (NCBI taxonomy): Eukaryota > Metazoa > Arthropoda > Insecta > Hymenoptera > Braconidae > Aphidius > Aphidius ervi. The sequence continues at coordinate 1,461,349 of MKYW01000003.1, read as the reverse complement.
AATAAATAATTTTTTTTTTATTTCAAACCATTTTTTGCCAAGAAGTTTTCTTCTAAAATTAAGAACAATTCCATTTATTTTTAACCAAAAATTTTCACAGTGAATGATTGCAACTTTTTTAATTAAGTTTATTGAGATTTTTTTTGGATCTTTTTAGAAGGTGAATGATTATAATCATCTCGCGATATATCCTTGAAAAATTTTAGCCAGTTAATGCACGTTTTTGGAGGTGAAATAACGATATACCTATAATTTTTATGAAAAAAAAATTCAAGTGTATGCTGTGCCATTAAAAATATAAAAATTAGATTAAATAGAAGATTAATTTAAAAATTTAAAAATACTGTTATAATCTTTTTAAATATAATAAAAAAATAGCTTGATGTTTTTTTTTTTTAAATTTAAAAAATAAATTTGTGATTGCACACAAATTTTAGTTAGTTTTGATACTTTTGGAAGTCACAATATCAGTGCGTCTTCTGGCGCCATGGAGTCTTTGAGACACGCCTTCACGACGAGAATACTCAACCGACAAAAACTTACGTTATCTACGTCTTGAAGACATTTCTCCATATGCTATATACCGAGAGAAATTGTAAATTCACGCTTTCAACATACACCCCTCCCAAGAAATATTATTCATCCCCATGACGCTTCCGTTTTATTTTTTTATTTTTTTATTTTTTTGATATAGACTTTTATTTTATTTATTTATTTTTTTTCATATTATATTTTCATTTTGTAAACACATGTTAAATAAAACAAAATATTATTTTTGTTATTTAAAAAATTTACGTTAATTTATTTATACACTGATTTATTGGTGACATACTAAATCCGCTTAATGTTTCACTGATATTTTCATTATCAACAATATTTATACACTCAAATCATTCACAATAAATCATAACACTTTTTTTATTTTTTATCATTTTTTTATTCACACACGAACCACAAACAATAAATCCGTCAAAAATTTCGTTGAAAATTCCTGATGTTTTTTGATACTTTTAACGTATAAAATTATGTTAAAATTTTTATTATGACAATTTGAAAAAAATAATATTTTATAGTTTAAAATTTCAAGAATTTTTTTTAATCTGTATAATAATACATTTTTAGTGCGTGTATTTTTTTCGTATATTAAATTTATATAATTTTTATGAATTATTATAAAATTTGAGATAGTTTAAATATTTTGAGGTACAAAAATTCCAAGGATATACTTTAATATTGAAATTTTGTATCAACGAAATAATTTATCCAAAATCCATGACACAAAATGAAAATTAAAATACGTAAAAGTTAATTTTTATCATATAAAAATTTATAAATTTTTCGGTTATTTTAAAACAAAAATGATCAATTATTAATTTTGATAATTAATAAATTTATTTAAAAATTTTAAATATACATTTATTAAATAATTAGTAATGATATAAAAATTTTAAAATAAAAAAATAACTTAAAATTTAATAATTTATATTATTTTTTCAATAATTAATTTCGCAAACTTTTCAATTTAATTTTCAATTCAAAATTAATTTAGTTATTAAAATGTATAATTATTTATTTCATGTGTATAATTATTGATTAAATTTCATATTAATATATATAGCCTCGAGATCAACCCTATTTACTAAATAACCTTTTTTTTTTGTTCCAGGAAAAACCTATGTATAATTGATCTTTACTAGAATCGAAAAAAAATTTCATAATTCATGATCAACTTAATATTTTTTTCCCCTAGTTATTAATCATTTTCCACAATCAATAAATCTTGTTAGCTAAATATTTTTTAACTTCAATATGCATTACAGTATCGCAACTGCAACTGTAAATTCAAAATTATTTATTACACAATTTATTTAAATACTAATGTCTAATAATTAAATTAAAACATTTTCATATTGTTTTTACCAGCTTGTGTATCCATTTTTTAAATCATGTATATATTTTTTTTTTTGCAACTATTTTAATGTTTGCTACGTTCATTCCAAAAATGATTTATTCACAGGCAGTTTTGGTGGTATGTCCGACCAGTTAGTTACTTTATCCACTGGCCACACGTGAGACAGCCAAGCATGAATCACAGACACTGCATTGTATACCTCGATACTGCAGCTTTATTATTTTTATTTTTATTTATTATTATTATTATTTTTAAATCGATTGAATACACACGCGTATGAGTTTAAAAAATAATAACTTTATCCCATTAAAATGTTTGTGTGGAATTACCGAAAAAAAGAGCAAAATAAATGAATAGAGAAAAATAGCATAAAAAAAAAAAGGTATGATAAATCACCTTGCTGGGTGTATGGGATTTCTCACTTAAATTGACCATCTAGAAGCTCTGATGAGAGCCATGTAATGCACTTTTTTTTCCCTCTCTCTTTCTCACTGCATTTGCCTCAATGATGCTTCACAGTTGGTTAAAACTTTCATTGTCTGTTTTAATTTATACAGTTGATAAATGATTCTATATAAAATTATTTATCTAATTTTATCAAATTATCTACAATTTTTATGATAAAAAAAAAAAATGATAATAAATGATTATACATCACTAATTATAAAAAAAAAATATGCATTATCACATGCGTGTATAAAATAAAACATAATTAATTAAAGCCAAAAACATATTAAATTATTTTCAAATAATATATAATAACGATGTGTATATATAGATTAACAATATATAATTGCATTGATATATAAACATATACCAATATATATCAATAATCTATAACCTCATAGGAAGGATACATAGATCATAAATGATAGGTATACCTAAACAACAAGGAATATATACATATAATTTTGCGTGCACCACGCAACAATGCTTTCAGCACATTGATGTGAAAGTAAAATTTATCATGGCAATATTGATGAGAAATGAGGAAGAAGGATTAGTGAGGGTTTGCATGTTTTTTTTTATTTCTTTTTTCCTTTTTTTTTTTTTTGTGAAGAATGAGCTGTGGTTTAATACAAATGCTGCATTTGTTTGTTTGTATTAAATACACGCATACAATATATATATATCAAACACATCTGTAAATTTGATATATATATTATTATTATTTTTATATTTCAGGTGAATGTGTGAAGTGAGCTTGTGAGTTTGTTTGCGCATGTCAAATTTACAACCACCACCACCATGAACTACTATTATCAGTGACGACAACGAAAAAATTCACCAACGTTGAGACCATCGTTCTTGATATTGTTCACCTCAGTCGGGATGCCGTCCGTGCAGCCTTGTGGTATTCAGTGTCACCGTGTCAATCGGTGAACGTTGTGAAATGAGTGATAAACCGATGGCTCTTTGCCTCGTGCTTATTCTTAGTGTTGCAAGAACCGCGTGGACTGATGTCTTATCAACAACCGGTGAGTGATATTTTCTATACATAATTTAATTATAATTATATTATTTTTTTATTATTTAATAATGACTTTTCGTGTGGGGCATTATTTAAATATACATGTGTAAGTGAACTGATGGATATATATTTTTTTAAAATATTTTATCACATAATTGGATGACGAATTAGTTGTGATAAAAAAAACATATTCATTTTAAATATCAGATTTATATAAATCTTTGTATTATCGTTGGATTGGAGAGTGACATTACAATTGCGCTTTGGGATTATGTTGACAATATATGCATAGTTATTTCTCGTGTATGTTCGATACAACACCTATATACAATTTCAATGTTTTTTTTATTGATATATAACGCCATATGTGAATCGTTGGGTTGCACTGATAATGGTGAAAAAAAAAAAAAAAACTTAACAGTGAAAAGTCTCTTGTTTCATTTTCAACCCTCTCTTTAAATTCTCCAGTGTCCGTTTATATTTGGCATTTTAACATGATGCAGTTATACATTGAACATTTGCACACATTTACATGGGCAAAGAGTTCCTAATCAAACCAAATGCTTTGATTTTTGTATCGTTGTACATACACCAACTGATTTTATAGAATTTTCATTGTCTTTTTTGTTTTTCTCCCACCCTTAATTTACATTGTTTCGTTTTATTTATTTATCTATTTTCTGTTCGTTAAATTTTATCAAGTTTAAACTTTTTTTTTTTTTTTTTCAATCTACAAATTTATGAATATATATTTGTTTGATTAACAATAATGTTAATACTACTATGAATATTAAAATAATAATTGTATTTATTATTTAAAATTTTAAAAATAATTAAATTTATTCATTTTATTTGAAATTGAAAAAAAAAAAAAAAAAATAGTTAATGATTGAAATCGGAAATGCACTTAGCTTCTCGATCACTCGAAGATGCTGATACAAAAGTAAAGAGAATAGTAATAATAATAATAATAATAAATATATATATAAGAAAATAAATATGCAATGAAAAAGCTTTTTAGTTTTGAAGATGCAATACTTATTTTTACTCCCAGAGGCTATTTCACTGTGCTTATGTACGACACTTTTTTATATTTTTTTTTATTTTAAAATTATTCCCTGCGTTTCAGTAAAAGCATTTCAATTGAACTTGAAAAATAATAAGACAAATGTTAGCTTTGCTGCATTATTAGTTCTATTTTTAAAAGCATCATAATATTTAAATTAAATTATAACAATTGAATTACGTATAAAAAAAATATATATTCATAAAAAATTAAAACAAAGATTAAATTTGAAAAATTGATTACACTGAATTAAGCTTTATTTACAAATAGACATAAACTATAAGAGGATTTTAAATATGAATAATAAAATATTTTTTTAAATACTTAATTTAATGGTAAATATAAATTTGTAAATTAATAATTTAATATTAAATAATAAAAATAATAAAAATTTAATATTATCAATATAAATTTTGTTATTTAAATAAAATAAATAATATATATTTATGAATAAAATAGAGTGATGTTTGAAAAGTAAAGTTGGTTTGATTAGAGACATCAAAGCCAGATGATTTGTTGGTAAATGTTCGTTGAGAGATTTCAAGTAAAGTAGATGATTCAATGATTATTCATTTGTTGATTAAAGCTATGACATTGTTTTTCTAATTAATTAACTAATTGTTTATTTAAAAAAGCAGTAAAAATAAATAATGAATTTTACTTTAATAATAAATGTTTATTATTTAATTTACATGAAAAGTTTTTTTTTTTTTTCTGTTTGTTTAAAAAAAAAAAGTTAGTTAGTTTCAATTTTATTCAATAGAAATTAAAGTTGGTTTTTAAAAATAACTAGGTGATAAACGCTTGGACTGAATTTCCTTTACAACACTTGGTTGTTAACTTTCTCATTCGTTGGTTATGTGATGATGTTACACTTCTACAACTTTTGTTCATCCTTAAACTTGCAAAACACATGTATATAAATATCCGACAACGGAACCTTTGGATGATTTTAATTTTTTTTTGACTTCCGGAGTAGATTTTTCCATATTTTTTTTCTACAAAAAAATCTTATTAATTATTATTAAACAATTGTTTTCATACAACTCATGTTATATTTTTATTTTTTTATTTGAATAAACAATAGAGTTATTAATTTTTTTAATTAAAATTTGCTTCAACAAGTCACTCATAATTAATTGACATTTAAAAAAAAAAAAAACAATTATATTTTACAAAATATAAAAGCAATTTAAAAATTTATTTTTTTTCCTACACAATAAGCACGATTGTTTGACAAATAAAAAAAAAATTAAAATTTAGATTATTTACTTTATGAAAATATTGAAAGATTTATTTTGATTTATATAATTTTGATTTTTTTTGATGGATAATTTTATGCTACACATAAACGTCAATTTATCTATTCAATATGATATACACTGTGTCGAATTATGTATATAATATTTCATATAGATGTTATTGTGACAGTAATAATGATTGACGATGTAGATGAAATGTTTAACAAAAATACTTTCTTCTCAGTAGCACAATATACCTGTCCCCGAATATAAAAAATGAGCATTGTGCAAAAGAACACGTTAACTTTATTTCTTGCCAACAAACTCGTTGCTCAATATACATATACACATCAAAATAAAAATATCACATGGGAATAAAAAATATATTTCTTATATGTTGATCAGTAACGAAAAGAAAACAAAAAAAAATACAATTCAAATAAAAATTCTGACTGTTTGAGATAAGTCAGAATGTATCTCTATAAAGTTTTTTGTTTTTTAAATTAAATTATAAAATATTTTAAAGAAATATACACAATTTTACAACTGTATTTTTTTTTTTTATATTTATTAAATTGTTAACTATTAACTGCAGTGAGGAAGTTTTTTTTTTTTTTCTTGCTCTGATGTTTACAATTTTAAAAATAAAAAAAATTCATGTACACATCTCGAGTCGAAGGTGTTAATGTGTTTTGTCGATCAAGCATTGTAAAGTTCTAGGTCAATAGCTTCATTTTAAACTTAAATATCATTTTATTGTTATTATTATTCTATTGTTGATTAAGAATGAAGCAATCTCAGTGTCTTGACCTCTGTTTCATTTTTATATTGCCAAAGGTGTTAAAAATTTTTTACGAGTTTTTTATCATCTATTTTATGCTTTTTATTATTATGATTTTTTTTTTATTTAAAAAATATAAAAATGTATATTTTTCTAGATCATATATAATTTACGTTTCAATTTTTAAATTGCAATAAAAAATTAAAATTGTTAAAGAATTTTTATAACTTAAAAACAGTTTATTTTATTTTTTAATTTTTTTTTTGTTTTAATTTTGTGTTTTTAATATTGGATCACTTGTTTGATCGTTTTTTTTTATTTATTTTTTATTTTTTTAAATTTCATTCAAAGTTTGGTGGTCACGAACAGATCTTGTAGAAAACACTGTCCATCGGGTTTACCCTGGGGACATTAACTATCACGACCGCATACTCGGAACAGCATGGATTCAATACTGTTCAATATATAGTCTGGCTACATACACTTGTCTTTATATATATGTAGAGTATACTTTATGGAGTTTTCGTAGTGAGATACCAGCATTTGTAAATTATAACTTTTAGTTTAAAATTATTTTCTTGATACTTAAATTTTATAATTAAATATAATTATTATTTATTTTATAATTTTTAATAGTTTAATGATTATTAAATTATATTATAATTATTTACTATTTATCTAAAGACTAAAAATAATATAGAAATAATGTCATTGAATTGAATACAGGAAAAGTATGATTTTTTAAAAAATTTTTTAGATTTTCTAAGATGATACTTTTTGTGTTTGACAATTTTTATACAAGCATGCGGATTTGATCCATATATGCGAGCACAAGGGTTAGGTTAAGTGGTTCAAGTTATCTTTTCAAAAATATTTCAGTGGGTGGTTTTGAAATTTATGCTGGTTTTTCACGGTATTATAAATAATACAGTAGACTTGACCCTATTTTAAAATTTTTTAAAATTTTTACGTTTTACAATCGTACTAATAATTTATATAAACATATACATATATGTATGAATATATATACTTGTATTTCATTTCATGTAGTTATACACAATTGCTTATTATCGCAAAATAATAAATTTTAACGCAAATGCTGTATGAATTTTCTTAAATGAATGTGAAAATTTTACACTATGACCGTAATATTGTAATTGAGAACAAACGATAAGATCAGTCATCCGAATATCCAAACCATAATTTTACCTTCTTCTAAACGTATCGTTTCCTTTTTCCGTTGAACTTTTAGCTTGAATACCTCTAGAGTACATTGTCTATTGAAACTCCAATTGAGCTCATCCTAGTTTTCGCTTGAAATGAACAGTAAAATTAAAAAAGTATTAAAATATAATTTTAATATTATTAAATAATATAAAACATTGGCTCATTACAAAACAATGACAGATTAATTATAACTTTTGAATAAATTAATTTTCTCAGAAACTGCTTCACAGAAAAAATATCCGCGAGCAAGTTAAAAATAAATAAATTACTAATTTATCAAAGATTTATTATAATAATAAATTGAATAAATAAATAAAATAATCAAACATTTAATACAGAGCTTGAAAGATGAAATATTTAAAAAAAAATTAAATAAAAAATAATAATAACATTGAGTCATTACAATACAATGACTAATTAATAAATTTTTAAATAAATTAATTTTGAATTTACCCAAGATGTATATGATAATAGTTGATTTAAAAATAATAAATAAATTTTTCAAATGCAATATTTATTTATTTATCATGCTGATATACTGTTGTCATAATTTTTGACAAATTTTAAATTTTCATAATATCATTATGTTTACATGTTACTATGCTTCAATTATTTTTATAATGATAAATTTTCATTTTAAAAATATCTAATGTTCTTGTTGCTAATACTAGCTTCAGAATTTATTTTTTTATTTTAAAAAATTATTCACCTAAATAATTTATTTCTGGATAATTTGTTTAATATATTTTGACCATAAAATTATCATTATATTATATAAATTTCATTAATTAAATATAATTTTTAAGTAGCAAAAAAAAAAGTAATTATATCTTAATTAAAAAAAAATTTAATAGACAACGATGCACCCTTTTATGATCAAAACTTACATCAATAAAAAATGTTTAATTAAATTAACATATTTATATTTAATAATAAAAATATTAATAAGTATATATTTCTTGATTAATTCACTATCAAGTCATTCGTGTTTTTTATAAATTCATTATGTCGAAAAAGTTTTACTATTACCCATCATTTTTTTCATTTTTCATATTTTTTTTTATCAAACTATCTTTTACCTTCGTTATTTTTTATTGTCTATATACATTGTATACATACTCTCGTTGTATATAACCGTATTATATTCGGTCATTTATTTTCCTCAAAATAAAACAATAAAAAAAAAAAAAAAAAAGAAAAACAATTTTTTATAGAAAAATTGAAAAATTATTTCCATTTAAATTTTGGAATAAATTTTTTTTGTCTTTTCCATAACTATAACTTCAAGTTGACGATCTATGTTTTTTTTTTTTTTTCTCTCTTTATTTAAGGTTAACAAAAAAAACAAATAATCAGAAGAAAAACTTTTTCATAATCCTCCCATCACAGCTTACATTTCGAGACAATACATTTTTAATTTGGTACGGACGAGTAATTAGAGAAAGTCTTCCTGGCCACCGAGCACAAGTGTATATATATATATATAATCTGTCAAAAAAAAAATAAAAGAAAAATCTAAATAGAAACAAAAAAGTTTTTTTAAAAAGAAGATAAGTGTTTTAATAATTGAAAACTAACGATTCAACCAATTTAAAATTTTTGTAAACAAGTCTCATTATGATGAAAATTTTCAGTCCATAAAAAAAGTTTTAAACAATGAAATTTAAATATTGATTTTGTTAATAATATATACTCAATTATTAACATTCTCGTTGGTTACAAGATAATCATTAAATAATCATGAGCTAATAAATTTTTTCAATACTTTTTCAAAGTTTTATAAATATACTGTAAAGTTGAATATTGATTGTTGTATCAAGCCTCAACTATTCAAGATATAAAAATAAAAAAAAAAATAAAGAAAATAAAAAATAGTAATACTTGAGTACTTGAGTGAAAGTTTTTTTCATGTCTGGTAGTGACAAAGCATCGGTGTCTTTTAAATAGGTCGATTTGTTCTGAAAACTCGTCGCCTGTAACAATGAATGCTATTTCGAAGTTAAATTAAATATTTGTGCGGCCGGGCAAAGTTTGAACGTGGGGTTGCACATTTGGGTGTCGTTGTGAATTTTCTAAAAGATTCACTGTGGTTGAAAGTCAGTGTTGTCTCTCATTGAAGAGATGTGAAATAGAGAGAATAGCATATAGACATTGCAGTCAACTTTTGCCAAACAATGTCGGTTGTTCGTCACGACCACAAAAATTTAAAAATAATTCAACAGAAAAATAACCAAGTATAAAACTATGCATAAAAAATACATGACAATGATAAGAAAAAAACGTAAAAATTAATTATAAAAGTTAAATAAAATACAACACAAACATTAGTGTTCAAAAATCAAAAAAAAAGAACAAGATAATATTATTTTGTATTTTTATGTCGTTCAATAAATATATATGCTTGAATTTTTTTTTTTTTTTTATAGAATTTTATATGTTTTGTATTTAGTACTTTCAACTTTTACGTTTTGATATTTTTTTTTTTTCGCTTAAAATCACTTGGTCGATTTAATGTAAGTCACTTTACTGAAGCCAAACATCATTTTTTTTTTTTTACCAAAAAGTTTAATCGTATATAGGAATTTTGATTTGAAAGAGAAGTTTTATTTTTATTATGTTACTGTTTAATTTTTTATTAAAAAAATATTCTTGAATGTAATTTTTGTATGGTACGATTGAATAGGTGAAATTGAATTTATTTTTTTTTATTGATTTTTTGAAAAGATATCTTATTTTGCTGTTGTTTGCTGATTTAAAAAAAAAAAAAATGAAAATAACTCATGCCAGGATCATTTGAGCACGTATGCAATTTTTTGATCGTGTTCAGTAGTTTTTTGCCAAGTCATCCAGTCATGTGATTAAAATTATTATTATGTCTTTTTTTTAAAAAACTTTTTTTGAAAGTGTTGAATAAAAAATTATTCCAAGTTATTATTGGGTTTTAATTTATAAATTAAGTTTGAGGTATACACGATGAAATTTATTAGAAATAAAAAAAAAAAATAATACTTAATCTTGGATAGCCGAATGACTATTCTGAAAATCACACTCTCAACTTATGAAGTCAAATTCTAAGTTGAGGAAAACATTTTCACTATAGTGCCGGAAGTTTGTTTAATTTCACAAATGCAATTACACGTCTTATGATTATAGTTTTGGGAAGTCTGTTCCTTGCAGTTGTCGAGGTTACGTCACAACAATTCCCATATTCTCATCGTTTTCTCTTCCTTCTCCAAGCACCAATCCAATAATCTTTGCCTTTGGAATGTACCAGAGTTTATATCACTTGATTCTATGTGAACTCTGGGCTTGCATGATACGCCTCAATTCTTTATAAGTAGCGATTATGTGAACTGATTCAACAACCCTGTATATCTCTGTAAATTATTCTCATTTTTTTTTTCATACAGTTAAATGCTTTTTACAATCGTATTACGAATAAATATTATGATCAAATTATTATCCAGAAATAAAATATTTAGGTGAATAATTTTTTAAAATAAAAAAAAAAATTCTGAAGCGAGTATTAGCAACAAGAACATTAGATATTTTTAAAATGAAAATTTATCATTATAAAAATAATTGAAGCATAGTAACATGTAAACATAATGATATTATGAAAATTTAAAATTTGTTAAAAATTATGACAACAGTATATTAGCATGATAAATAAATAAATATTGCATTTGAAAAATTTATTTATTATTTTTAAATTAACTATTATCATCAAGGCGAGGATGTATTTGTCTGTTGATTTTGCTTTTTGAGGTCGTATTATTTTTTGTTAATTTTTTTTTGAATATGACATAATGAATAATTTAAATTTAAGTTGAATTACTTTTTTAAATCAATTATAAAGTATAATTATTTTTCTTGGTTCATCGAGTGAGCTGATGGTTGAGTCGGCAAGAGCCCTGCCTACAGCACGTGTGTTCTCGAGTTCAAACTATCTTTAAGACGCTATATCTGTGAATTGGTTTAGCTATGTTATTTTCATTAGGAGGATTTGATTAGCATGGTGTTTGGGGCAAATATAATCTAACATAGACCATGTGAAGTACGCACTTAGTCTATGCTAGGATATATCTGCCTTAAACACCAAATACTTTTTATCTTTTTTTAAAAAAATATAATGTAACATACTAACACATATTTTATCTATCTCTCTGTCACAATTATCGATGACGACTGTTCTTTTTATAACAGGATTAGTCAATTTATTATTATACATTATTATAATTATTCCAAATCTTTGATAGTCGTTTATTTATTTTTCGCGTGCTCGTTGATATTTTTCTTGTGGAATATTTTCTACAAAGTTTTTTTTTTTTTCTGTGATATTCTTTAGACGTATATCTTGGATAAATTCAAAATTAATTTAATTAAAAATAATTCAATTAGTTATTGTAATGACTTGATATTTCAGTCAGTTTAATAGTCTTTGATGTATCTATCAAGTTTTTTAAATTAATTATATTATATCACAATTTATTAATTTAGCTAAATCTCAAAATAAAAAAAAAAAAAAAGCTAAAATTAGATTAATTTACGAAAACTTATAAAATTTTCCAGTAGACAAGATATTCAGTTTCTGTATGCAACAAACTATACAAAACTATATCATCTAATTTTTTGCTCTAACTATTTTTGACGTTGCAGTTAAAAATCAAATACAGTTGTATACAGTTGATATGAAAATAAAATTATAAAAAAAAAAAAAAATACTGCAGTTTTACACAACAATGAGATTTTTTTCGCTTTCAATCTAATTTATTAATATTTGATGCCCGATATAGTAATATAGCAATACAGAGAAGTAAAATAGTCACTGGAGCGTATATCCGTTTGGCAATTTCATCCAATTCTCATCTTTTGTGAGTTTCATTCCCAGCTGAAAATGCACTTGCTTTATATATATATACCATTTTCATAGATGAACAGTTTTCCAACGGAAATTCCCTCTCATAGCAAAACAAGAAAAGAATTAAACGTTTGATTGGACAATCCAGTGTAGGGTGACAATTTAAAAGTGATAAATGGTCTATTTGAACGTTTATGCTATTTGTAGTTTGTCAAAATTATACATTCATTCAAATATTTCTAACATATTCACAAATGACATAAATAAAATCTATATTTGCTATTTGAGTTAATAATAATATATGTATATCATTTAATATCATTTTCGTTTGACGTCTAAAGTATTTGACAATATGCTTCAGTGAATATAAATTAATAACTAATAAATTATAAAATAATTGAAAATCATCTACAATTTTATAGACATCTTTATATTCTTATAATACAATAATGTTCTCATCCAAATTATCATACCATGTCTAATTCGATAATGTACCAGAGGTCAAAATTGAAATGAACTTTCAACTCCGGTCATGCCTAATAATCATCAATATAAATTATAATTAGATATTCAATTTTTACTGTATGATATTAAATAAAATACATGGAATTTTTAGCACACTGCAAAAATATATAAATTTTATTTAGCTAATAAAAAAAAAAAAAAAAATGATGAAAAAGTAAAAGCTTCTACTTTATTTTTTATTGCACTATAGATAAGATACTCTTTGAGTGTACTAGATTGCACAAGACTTCTGTGACTAAAATAAAAAAATGAACTTTAAGAAAAAATTAATGATAAAACATTAAAAAAAAAAAAAAAACAATATATTTTTAATATAAAAAATAAAATTTTAAAACGTGTAATTTTTTTTCTATTCAAAGAATCACAACATGACTTAGTTTTTTGTACTTTTTTACCATTTAAATTGAAAAATATAAAAGTTTAAAATATATCCAACATGTCAAGCTTGTTTTTAAAAATATTTCAAGTTTTTTTTTTTTTTTTTTGTAAAATCATTTAAAATATATATATACAAGTGAACCTGCATATTTTCTGTCACATGCGGTACCAGGTTTATACTTACCTTCAACAAATATTTTTTATAAAACTTTTAAATTACATAGAATATCATATAACACTGAATTCTCTTAGCCTACATTGGAAAACCAAACAAATGCACTTTTCTAGATATTAATATAATCATAACAAAAGCAAGCTTTATATATATAATTCAAATTTTAATTTATCATTTGGAGTCTTTGTTAAATTTTCACACTTATAACTTGACGGATCATTAACTGTCGACACGGTAGACCCAACATCTTTTTCAACAATTGTATAAAAATATAAAAACCATATATTTCAATGTCTACTAGCTTCTTTTTTATTATTTTTTTTATTTTTATGAATTTTCTTATATATTTCATACTTTTATACATCATTAGTAAAAAAAAAAAAAAAAAAAAAAATTGGTTTGTTCAAACGTAATGTAACCTTTGGGAATGAATGAGTATTATATTTTAAATTCAATTATTATAAAAATGTTGAAATCTAACCACAAGTATCTTTCAACTTTGATATACCATGTGCTAAAAAAAAATTTGCATGTGGCTTTATATATTACATCATAAAATTTTTCTTGGCTTACATATTATACTTTTAAAAAATATTTCGTCTCGTGACATTTTATAATTGCACAAGTGTGAACCTTTATCTTCAATAGAAACTTTTTGTTTTTTATCTTGAAAATTTTTTATATTTCTTTTTTTCATATAAAATACATGTTTAAAAAAAATAAAATAAAAAAATGTAATATATATGGTTGAGCATATTAAGACAGTTATTTTTGGTTTATAAATTTTTTTAAATTCGAAATATTATTCTTACCATGAATTGAACTAATTAAATTTTAACAACTTAAAAAAAGTTTTTTTGATTTTCTAAAATACTTATTATATTAAAAATAAAAGAAAAAAAATATTGGTATAAATTCCATGTTTTACCTGACCTTATGTTTCAACAAGCAGTGTAAAAGTTGAAATACCTTGGTGGATTTATTAAAAAACTTTTTTATATAACTTTTAAATCAAACTTACATGTATTACTGTGAACTGACTATAGTGTACAGTTATAATTCGCCTTTGATTCGTAAAAGAGATGAACCAAGGTTATACATATATTCCCCCGTGGACTATTTATTCAAGTAAAATGAATGGTCTGTTCTAAATTCACTTATCTTCGTTCTTTCAACTTCACTGAGTCTCATGATTCCATTAAGAATTCCGTCGAGACAATGCTCTTGGTGCTTTTTTGCATTTCTATCATTTGCTATTCATTTTTTTTTTTTTTTTGTTCTTTCAATTTTTATTCACTTAAATATATATTTCTTTTTTTTTTTTTTTACCTCCATAATTTTTATACTATAAAATGAAAAATGAACAAATATAATCATACCTAATATGTATAATGTAAAAATGAACAGAATTGATTTGGTTTATTCGGCGATATGAAAATTCTATTTAAAAGCATGGATAAGTGATTTCTCTCGACTTGGCTTTTGTCTCACAGTAAATTCTTATAGAAAATAAATTACAAAAGCTGGAGAAATATAGAACCAATTGATTTACTGAATAAAATTTATTCGTTGAAATATCGACTTGAATAAATATTAAATGTTGAATATTATTATTCATTAATGTTACATTTTAGTTTAATCGAATTAATAAATTGAAAATTTTACATTTTTTAATCACATAAAAGCCTAACTATTATTTGAGCTTTTTTTATTTTTACGAGATTTTACAAATATTTTAATATTTTTTAAAAAATTTGTAAAAAATAAAACGCAAAACTAATATAGTGAAAATAAGCCATTATTATCCGTGGAAATAAGCCCTTTTACTATTAGTAAAAAAAAAAAAAATCCTTCAATCATATCTATTTTTTTCCTCGCAAATATTTCAAAAATAAAACGTTGAAAATTTAAAAAAAAAAAAAAAAAAATTGTGGTTTTTGCAATGTTTTTTTTGTTATTTAAATAAATAATATAATATTAATTATTAAATACATTTAAAAATATAAAATGTTACTTTAATCTTTTTTTTTTTATATATAAAATTATTTTAAAAATAAATTTAAAAGTTCTTTATCATTTTAATCAACGTCTGTGAGAACCACTCAATGTACTGATGAAATTTTTTTTTTTTCTACATTTCATTTTGTATGGTGCATTCTAAAAACTTGTAAAAGCATAACAGATAAAACAAGTAAGCGTAAAAAATGGTATTGAAATTATATAGAAAGGAATTTGAATCGATAAAACAGCAGCATTTTGTTTCACCGGATATTCTATTAAAAAGTTTATAGTAAAAGTTTTTGAACCTATGACAACCGACCAGAATTCTAAAAGTATTTCAGAGCATAATCAACCAATAGATTAAATAAAAATAAACAAAAAAAAAAATTTTACTATTTTCTTTAAATATCTAACAGTACTTAAATTAATTTAGTGTTTTTATAAATTGTTTAAAAATAATAATAAATAAATAAATAATGAATGATGTATTATTTAAAATTTCGATAAATGATTTTTGTTATTGGATAATTATGGTTCGATGAAGTTTAATTAAATTTACAAGGCCATTTGACAAATACTGTGTTATAATGAGAATAATATTGGACAGGAGAGACCGATAACAATGGTAACATGCGTTAAGCTAAGCTATTCTATACAGCTAGCTTCAAATAATTACGTGTTGTCTATGTACTTGAATATTTAAAATATAAAAAAAAAAAATTGTAATCGTCAGGGGCATGCATATGGTGATTGGATTATTGATTTTTCATAAATTCAACAACCTTATCAATGTTATTCACNTAGCTATGATCAATTTAAATCACTGATCTGGAAGATTTCAATTAGTGTGTATATATATTTGATGAAAAAGCACTACTAATTTAAAACTCTTTCAATAATTATCATCGTGAATTAATCAAACGAATTTTGTGTATCGTATTTTATATTTTCAAACGAAATTTTGTTATAAATTTTCATTTGTATAGAAAATGAGATAATTTAGTTTATTTTTAGTAGAAAATTAAATATATTTTCTTGGAGGTTTGCCTTTTTGGTTGTAAAACAAAAAAAAAATTTTTTTTTGATTAATTTAGTATTTTTATAAATTTCCTGAATTAAATAAATTTACAATTTACATTGATAAATTGAAAAATAATGATAATTAAATTTTATGAAATGAATATTTTCAAGTATCATCATTCATCAGTCACGTGACATGAATTATAATTCATGAAGCTTTATCTATTTTCACTGAGTTATATTATCTTTTTTTTTTTTTTTTTCATTTTTAAACAACGGTAAATATAGATAATCTCCCAGGTATTGAAAATTCATTTTATTATATCTCTCGTATCACATCTGAATTTATTATTCCAATTATCATTTTTTAAATTAGCTATTATTTTAATCGTGATATAATAAATGTGATTTATATCTATTAGTAATTATAATTTCATACAGATTTGTATTTCAAAAGCTAATTCACACTGTAGCTAATTTAAACTATTCATTTATTGATGAATAATCAGTGAGCTGTGGAAACTTATTGCAAAANGTTAAAAAAAAAAAAAAAAAAAAAAAAAAAAAAAAAAAAAAACATAGTTGGCAGAGATGATACGATTTACCAACGCTTTTGGTGGATTGTGAACATTTGAATAAGAGATTTACGAGTTCAATTATTCAGTATGCTTCAACATAAACAGGATAAAAAAATAATGACTAAAAAAAAATAAATACAAAATAAAATAAATAAACATTGATGATTCTTAGAATTCACAGATAATTATATCATATAGATTTACAATTTATTACTTCAAGTCATTTGAAATATATTACTTTTAAAATGACTTATTCGTTACTTTGTCGGATTGTAAAAAAAAAAAAATATAAAAATAGTATATTGATAGTTAAATATAAGATATAAAAATACATAATCAAATAAACATGATAAAAAAATGATTGAATTCACAGAATAAAAATTATTACAATTTTTATCGAATGATTTTTTTATTTTTTTATTTTTTTTTTTTACTTACTGATGTAAGTATATCCAGGAAGACAATGAATTTTTTTTTATCATTTTCAATCTTGTGTTATCAACTGTTTATGTTGAATTTAAATTATTTTTTTATATTTTAAATTATTAATATAATTTTTATAAACTTTTTCAACTTGGTTACTTTGAGACATAAAATTTTATGTATATATGTCAATTCAATTTACATGTAACTGTGCGTAAATCTTGGAGTCATTAATTAGACATCTATGTTGCATTGGACCTTGTAATTAGATGCATTTAATAGTTACTGGTCTGAGGGTAGCATCTTGGCGGCAAGTGAAACTCTGTAATCCCTAGAAGCGCTTGACAATATATTCCAAAGGATTCAGTCCCATGGCTCAACTGGAGTTACCTGTCTTCAGTATTCTGATTTGCCTTGCAGACTATAATATCGTATAATTAAACAGCCATTAACATAGTCAAGTTCACCATTCACCCTAAATCTCTTTACATATATTTTTTATCTTTTTTTTTTTTTTCCTCTTTGTTATCATCATTCAAGTCAACGACTTACTCATTATTATTTTCTATTATATAAAAAACTTTTCAACATTTTTATTTTCATTAGTTACATAAATTTTTTAATTTTATTATCATTAGCACATTTTAGACATTTTTTTTTTTTTTTCTATGTGACTGCTTTTAACTTCATTAAATTTTTTATTTCAAAGCACGATTGTATGTAGTAAGCTTACACAAGTGAGGCTGAATTTAAAGGCAAAACTGCACGTTCCTTACTCACATTTATATGTTTTTATATATATATTTTTTTTTTAATATAAATATTTTTTTTTATTTTTCGTTTTAACCAACTTTTTAAGACACTTATTCAGTTGCGAGGCTATTTGTTATACAAGAAAACAAACAGCGAATATAAAAATGAAAGAAAAAAAAAATTTTTGAACAAATAAATAAACTGTACCAGCGAAAAAAAAAAAATAATAGAATGCAAAAATAAAAAAAAAAAACAAAAACAAATTGTGAAAACTAGAACATGGAAAATGCATAACAAAGAAAACTAGAATGAATAACTTGGAAATTTGATGAGTGAAAATGCATTTTTATTTTTTACCATTTTATATATATGAGGGTATATATTTATAATGTGGCTGCATAATATTCATCATGAGTATGCTAAAGAATTTATTATTTTCGTGTATAAAGACATTGAGGTAGTTTTTGTTTGACCGTCTCGAGTGACGAAATTCCGCACCAATTTGATAATGAAATCGTTTGTTTATTAATTTTTTTCTTTTTCTTTAAATTGAATTTTTTAGTGTTCAAAATAAATGTTTGTATAAATACATACCAAGTCACCGAGTGAATATTTATTTGTAATAATATTATTTTATTTTAATTTTGTATTTTCAAGAATATTTTTTTTTTTTATTTTTGCTTTTTATTGTAGAAATTTTTAGATTCACCACTTGATTATAGATAGATGCCTTTGCAAGTATGAAAATTAAAAGTATACTCTTGATATTTAAATTATAAAATGCTCCAGGTAAAAATTCAAACTTGATATGACGTTGATCTGATGTTGGAATCTGAACTTGAAGCACGGGAAATTGGCTATTGATGACTGTTTAATTAATTTTTTTTTATCTCAAATTTATATTTTATATCGTTTGCTCTTTGATTCGACCAATATATTTTTTATAATTTTCTCCAATTAACTTTCCAAGACAGTTGAAATGTTAATTTTAATTTTGATGTATTTTTAAACTTAATTTTTAAACATCTAACATCGTAGTCAGCATTAATTTCCACCTGGGTGCGATTTTTTAAATTTATAATTTTCTTACACTTGCTAAAAAAAAAAGACGATAAACAACATAACGAGACAGAAAAAAATTATGATAAAAAATAATTAACAATTATTGCTGCGATGGGACAGTAGAGATACTCATTGCTAACCATTTGCAACCTTGAGAATAAAATACAGACCGTATCTCATTATAATTCCCTGGAGTGCTACACACTAGTTGCCGAGGGTCAAAAAAAAAAAAAAACAAAAAAATCATACATGTATAATAGCGAGTAGGTCAACTTTCTCAGTATACTGTCCAGTTAAAAATACTTCTCTATTTATAAATCAAGTTTCTAATTTTTGTATTTTTTTAAATTTTCATATATACAGTTTTAGTTGATTGGTTGATATCTTTTTGTATGCCTCTGATATTTACTCTCTGAATTCAATACATATCAATTAAAATATACATATGCATGTGTATAACAAAACAAAAAAAATCATTATTATATCTCTAGCTAACGATGAGAATTTTGTGTGTATTTATAAATTATATATATGCAAATTTAGATTGAAATAAAAATTCAATTTTTGTTTTATTTTTTCAATATTATTCTACAAGTTTTACTGAAAAGTTTTTCAATATTATCCTCGTGTTTATTTTTCACACAGAGATAAAGAATATAAAAAAAAAAAAAAAATTATTGAGAAAAGTGAATAAAAATTTTCATAGTGCTACATGACAAAATTTATTGACAAAAAATAACAAATATATTGTGTGTGTCTGCCTCTTGTTGTTGAGCAGGAGTAAATATTGAGCAAGAAAAATTAACTAAAAAGTATTGAGCCCAGTAAAATTTATATCCACAATTAAAAAAAAAAAAAAAAAATTATTAATTATATTAAAATAGAAAATTAAAATTCTAGAAATATTTTTGTATCATATGAAAAATATTTGTTGACGGTATGTCAAATACTGACTGATGTTTAACAATTTTTTTTTAAGCGCTAAAAAAAAAAGCTCACTTGCCCCACAAAATTGTTTTTTATTGAGCTTTTAAATTTAAATTTATGTAAAAATTAATATTCTTTTTAAAAAATATAATTAAATATAAAATGATTTTTTAAATAATAAAAATTTAACAATTATTTATTTACATTTTTAATAGAAAAATAAATTAGAGAGTAATATTACTACTCAGCTGAGTAACCAATCGTTATTTTGTACACGTAGAAAGTTTGTGGATATGAGATAGGCCGCTTATACCCGTATATCTCTATGTAACAGGCTGTCTCACCCTTTTTCACCCTAGTCAGCTTCAACCCATTTTGCTCTCTTTATTTCTTTGTTCTCTTGTTTTTTTTTTTTGCTTTTCTTTTTGTTTTTATCATCACCCAGTTGCATTACTGTGTAGCATTGCTTTTACAATGATTGCATAATATTCAACGCATGAACAAATAATATTTTTAATGGTAACACACGCAATTATCATTTTCAACAGTTGACCCATGAGAGAACGTTTGCAAAACTGTGATTATAGACTTTGTCACACTTAAAAATTCTAATCCGATTTATCTACAAAACGTTGAGGATTATATATTATTTTTATATACGAGCAGAGTGACAAACTCTATCACGTTATTATAAATTATTAAGTCTATATTTTTAAGCAACTTTTAATATTGTTATAATATTCCATTAAAAAATTAATAATAGCATAGACTGTTTTTATTTCAAAGATTATTCTACATACATATATCATAGCTTTATAAAATAATTATCTTGAAGAAAAAAAAATATTTTAAAACTTTTTTTTTTATCTTTCATCAACCGTTGAAATTCTCGCAATGAAAATTAATCGTTTTTATTTTTTTTTTTTACAAAACTGTTGTATTTTTTATGGATTAATAATATAAAAATTAATTAATCAAAGTTAAATATATATTTAAATGAATAATTTATGATTTGAAATGAAATATATTACAGAGTTATTTATTTTACAATTTTTTTAGTTTTTATTTTTTAATTAAAAAGTTGTTTTAAGTTTTCGAAAATTTTTAACAATCGATGTATTATTATGGACACTATTAGTCGATGATAAAAAATATATATTATTTAAACTCGGAAATTATTTAATCTCAAATAATATGTAAAGTCGTTGCACCTGGCCTCAAAGTATATATGTATTTTAATTAATCACCAAAGTTTGGTTTTATAGTATTGAAAATCTGGACTAACTCTCAATTGTAACAAGACATCCAGATGACTAACATGTACCACTAAACTACAATTCAAATTGTTGTTCACATGTAAAATAGCCACAATTGAAACACGACGTTAAAATTTTCCGTTTGTGTTTTGTCGATTGAATATCGGTGTTTTACGTAAAACCATATACTTCTTGTATCTTGATCAATTGAAAATTATATTCAATATATATTTTTCAAACAATTTTAAATTAACCATCAATAACGTATAAATAAAAAATCACAACAATTTACTTTCCATGTTAAAATATTATTACAACACAACTCACAAATCCACAAAAGCAAACAAATAATTTTTATTTTCAAATAAAAGATAAGATAGTAAAATTGAAATTGATAATATTTTTTAAGAATTTTTCACACCCTCAATTTCACTTATAAAATAACAAAGCCAAAAAATATTTATAGCCAATAAACTCTGTGACTCTTGGGCACAATTTTTCTCTCGACTTTTCATGTAATTTTTCACAGTATACATACAATATATAATTTTTTTTAAATTTGATATTTGTTTTTTCAAAAAAAAAAAAAAATATTTCTTCAAGTCAAAAATATATTTAAATTATAAATTACATTTATTCAAATATATATTTTTTTTTTAAACTTGACAATTTGAATTTAAAAAAAAAAAAACAAATTCCGTTGTTTAAGTGACATTGAAAAGTATATGCAATTAATGACTATTCTCCAATGTGGTTTTCTTTTGGCTTTCTTAAAACTTAATAAAAGTCTCCGCATAAATATTATATATAATCCTACTTTCTGCCTCGTCATAAATCTAATTATCATGGTAGCTGATGACACTGGGATTAACTGTTCA
Organism: Aphidius ervi; assembly: GCA_015776835.1. NCBI lineage: Eukaryota > Metazoa > Arthropoda > Insecta > Hymenoptera > Braconidae > Aphidius > Aphidius ervi. Next base: position 1,438,814 of record MKYW01000003.1, on the reverse strand, counting down.
CTCGTGTAAAATGTCTTTGCGTGTAATCTTGAGGTTATTTTTGATTTATGTATTGTCGTTGAATTAACTGTATCTATTTTTTTCTCCTTTTTGAATTGTCTCAACATTTTATTTTTTTTTTAAATCTTCATGTTTAGATTATGGTATACGTGTGGTAGTTGTGACACTTTTGAAAAATTTCAAGAGGCTAAAGACAAAGTGCTTTGTCTCTATCTACCCTAAACTGAATATGGACACCTTGGTCCAGGGGGAAAAGTTTTGTGACTTAGTCCAACGAGTGATATCGATCGTTAGGGCTAAACTTTTGTCACGAAAAAAAAAAAATATATATCTATACAAATAAGCCTATTTTATATAAAGGGGAATGTTGGATTTGATAAAATTATTTTTACAAATTTCCTTGTTAAATTCGACATAAATAAAATAGATCATTTCAATGGGATAAACACAAGTGATGAAATTGATAAAAAAATAAATAAATTTGTTTTAAAATGATAAGATATAAATTATAATAAAAAAAATATAAAATTCAATTTGTAAAATTTACAATTTATAATTTAATATATATTTTGCTTAAACCTCAAGTAATTTATTTATTTATTTTTTTAAATCTACAATTAAACTATTGTGTTATATATTTATTGAAATAATTCAAGCACGTTCAAGATAGTACGACAATAAAATTCCTAACAATAACAAAGAACGTGTAAAATTTTATCTAGCTTTATAAAGCTTTAAGTAATTTCATGTAGCTGAGTCTACAACATTTCATAGTGAATAATAAGCATGATTGTCATTGCACACACAATGAATAAACATTTACAATTGCAATGTGAATTATTCTCGAGTCAAAATCGCACCTTTAAATTTTTATGGTTTCAATGGACAAGACATATCTTCAGGCTTTTTTTCTCATACTTGTACTCGACACAAATATCTATGTAGAAAAAAAAAAAATTTCTAAACTTCTTATTTTCTCTTAAATTATACTATAGAGCTCTAGGGCAAGAATAAAATATCCAAGTTTTAAAAAAGTTTTTTCTGTTTCATCATTAATAGTTGATAAAAATTCAAAAATTTTTTTTTAACATGCATCTAGTTTATTTTATTTTTTTTGTATCATCAAAAACTCTTGTATTATATATTTAATACATTATGCATTTATGTCTTGGATATATACCTTGACATATACATAAACTTTGTACAATGTAGTTTGTAAAGATTATGAATATTATGATATTATAAAGCTCCTTCGTGTTTTCTATCTGGCATACTCAGTGTGACTACTCTCACTGTGATCATTCTTGAATTTTATTTTATTTTTCAAAAATGTATACACATCAGTTTTCGGTCATACTGTTCATAAGATAAAACTACTTTTAAGATATATATCTTAACACATATAATCCTGGCCTTTTAATTATGAAATTTTTTTTATCTTTATTTGTACTGTGTCTTATTTAATTAGTACACTCTAATTATTTTTTTCTATATACGTAATTTTTATTATCACATATTTTTCTTTATCTATTAAAAATTATTTCATTTAAATTTTTTATGTTTATTAATGTTTATCACTTGTGTTAATTTAAAAAAAAAACTAACATTATTATTTTTAATGATTTATACAGTTTTTTTTTTCTTTTTTTACTTTTACTTTTTGATAAATTGAAAATATATTGTTTTTAATTTCTTCATCATATTGTTCGTCATGTTAAACATGAAAATATTATACATCAACTATTAATGTTGTTAATGTAAACTAATTTAGTTTTATGACATAAAAAGTATATATTCTAAAAACTTGCAATAGTAGTTAAAACTTTAATTAAAGTATAATTCAACAAGCTCATCCTTGTATGCTCTCTTTTCTCTCTACTTTCAACTTTTCTTTCTATACAAATATTATATATATACAATATACATATGAAATTTACACTGCTACATTTTGTAACTGTTAAAATTTTGACCACAAAAATGCGTAAATTTCAAAGAATTTATTCATGTAAAATATTCTAAAACTTGATTATATAATTATTCATTAATTAACAAAATTATTATATGTTGAAAAAAGAAAAATAAAACTTTGAAATTAATTATACAAAAATTATTTAATTATAAAACAACGAAACGTGTTTTTAATCTTCTTAAAAGCACAAAAAAAAAAAGCCAAATAAAGAAAAAAAAAAAAAACCATTTAATTCTAGAGAAAATGTGATGATATATATATAAATTTACACAAAAAGTAATATACATATATTGAATAGATACAAATAATCTAACATGCACCAGTGCTTTGGTGGATGCAGAAAAAATCTTTGGCAAAGCTAGAGGATATCGAGTGACCTGATCGAGACATTGATATCAGATGGGATGGTAAAATGATCGTCTTATCTCCTCCTACTGTAGCACACATATATTTTACAAACTTGTCTATAAGAGGGGATAAAATGTAAAAAGTGGATGTTTGGTACGGGCCAAAAAGGAAACAACCACTGCCGCCGCCACCATAAAATATTCTCAACCCAAGACATTTTCAACAATTTCGAAACCCTCTCGATTTTACGACAACAAAATATTTATATATATACAATTATTTATGTGTGGATTGTGGATTGTGGATTTTGTGAGTGTGTGTGTGTTATATATAAATGTGGTTGTGTCATTCTCCTATCCATATATTCTCATATTGTTATTGTATTGTTGTATTGAACCAACATGATATAGAATTGCCTATATGGCATTTTTCAATGTATTTACGTCTCACTGAAAATGCAAGAGCTATGCACATCAGAGAGAGAGTAAGAATTATATGAAAAAAAGCTTTGGAATATGCGCTGAGTCTAGATGCCGTTAACCGACCAACTGAAAGTAACGAATTCTCGGTTTTGGTATATGTATACGATTTATTTTCAATATTTGCATGGCCAGGATAACCGAGGCAGGTAATGCACTGACTCATGAAAACGTCTTGTATACTTTTTTATTTATTTATTTATTTTTTCTTACGAGTGTATATGCATCAACGCTTTTTAAAAATTTATTTTCAACTTATTCTTGGTATTTTTTGATACGCGAAATATGCTAAGATCCATTGGTTATATGTACTTTTATATTGAAATAAAACTTGAAGATACTTTGGAATTTCATAGTGGAAATTATATCAATTATTATATGAAATTTTTTTAGCATTCAGGATTTTTTTATTATAATTAATTGAATAATTGGGTTTGAATTAATTGTGGGTTTATAAAAATGATAGAAATAAAATATGATTAGTTAGAGAGTGTGATGATATGTTATGAATTTATAATATTTGGAAAAAATTTCAATTTAAATGAAATATAAAATTACAGAGTTAATTTTATTTTCATTGATGTTAATTATAGTAATAATTCATTGATAATTTAAATAATGTTATTTTAAAATTCAATAAAGCTGAATTACACATATCAAAAAGGTTTTAAAATTTTAGTGAAAATCATGGAAATGCTAGCTCGAAGTTACTAATGAAAATTTGATATTGATGATTGTATTGGGATTCTCAGTATCTCTAATTAATTATGAGAACCTATTTGATGGGTTTCTAGTTGCTGATGATTCCTGCTGGATAGGGTTTCAATGATATTGCTGTTTATGTAAATGTAACTATTTTTTGAATACCTATTGGTTGGAAAATTTTCATTACATAAATTTTAACTTTATTCATATTTTTTAACCAAACCATCATGTCAACGTTAATAAATCATAGCCCAAAAATTACATATTCAACTTTTCTTTGACTGAAAAATATTTGTTCGTTTATAAATAACAANATTTTTTTTTTTTTTTTTTTCTACATATGATATATCTTTATTCAAGTGAATACTAAAAAGTTGAAATTTTGTGTGTATGCACATAATATGTTCACGAATCTTTTTTTGGTATCTGAAATCCAGCTTAGGGATTTTTTTTTTTTATTTTTTATTATTTTTTTGGAGCAAGACGGTGTCTGACATCGTAGATGAATGCCTCACTAGAAAGATATTTTAACTTGTCATTGCACACAAACGACTAGCCTCAATTTTAGGTTCAAAAATTGAAGTTAAATCGACGTCAAATTTATGAAAAATTTCAACAACATTTACATTCAACTGGGATCAATTTTTTTATTCATCACAAAAATAAATAATTTTAGTTCTAATATATCATCTTTAAAAAATCTTTTTAAAAAAATTTAAACATATTTTTTAACAGCATTTCAAATAAAGATCCAAGAAATAAAAAAAAAAATTGAATAAACAGTTTTAGCCATTGTTCAACAGTCACATGTTTGATCAAACATAACAATAAATAAATTGGAAACCAAGTAACAAGAAACAATCGAATATCATATCGTGATAAAAAATTATTAATAATCTTCATAAAATTAGTATTAACATTAACTAATGTATCGAAAGAAAAAAAAATAAATACAGTATGATCCAATTCGTAGAATCGTTTCTTGGTTTATTATTTAGTTTATACTTTTTAAACTCCATGCAATTGGACATTGTAGATGTGCTTAAACTATTTGGAAACTCGCCACTTCTAGATAATCTTAAGATACGGTTGGAAAGTCTCAAAGTTATTGGTATGATTGTTTCAATTCTTTCTGCTATGTAGTCTTGTTTAAATCGCTTCTGGCTTTAACAGTGCAGTCTTACGGAATGAAAGACAAAACTCGAGTTTTTTAAAAATAATAATAAAACTTTTTTAAAAAGTATATAGCCGATTGTTTCTGATAAAACCGCATAACCGATTAAATATTAATACACCAACTTTGAATATCTATATTTGAAGTATAACGAATTTATCAATTCAGCATCATTCTAATTGACTTTCATTCAAATTTATTTCGACAGTAAATATCTATTTTAAATCTTCATGTTAAAGTTTTATATATAGTTGGCATTGATGGATAATGACATCGAAAACTATTTAACAAAATTATTCATGTGTTTAAAAATTTAAAGTAAAATTCAACTACAAATTTCCGATAAAAAAAATTGTAAATGTTAAATTAAAATTATTAACATCTTTATATAGTTAAATTTGAATTTGCAATTGAGATTTTAATATTAATTTTGTTTCAACAAAAAAAAATAAAACAATGATAAAAGAAAAATACAAATAAAAGAAAAAAAAAATGTTTCATTAACATTTTATTTTTCATTCAGTTTCGGGATTAAGACAAAAAAAAAAAATAAAAATTAATTTCGAATTTTGAACTTCAATAGAAGTTCTTGAATGTAATCTTAATTTTAAAATTTTACATTTAAGATAAATGGAAAATTAACATTAAAAAAAAATAAAAAATGAAGCCTACTATTTTGACATTCTAAAACTTAAATTATTTGTTTTTTTTTTTTCTCAACTTCAAGATGTATAATTAATATTAATTTTGATAAAATTTAAACCTTTCTTTGTGGAGGAATACATTTTTTAAATTTGAAAAAAAGATAATTCGTTAATTAGACGGTTTCGATATTATTGTTGTCCGTCCAACTTTGTTGAGCTCCAAAATAATTTGTGCTTTATTTAAACTTTTTAATATAATTTAAAGAATATTATCTGAAAGTTTTTTATTTACATAAATATATTGTATTTATAATGTAACATACAAAGTATATAAACTTCATAATTGTGTATGTAAATTGAACACATTCATGCAGTTGTAAAACACAAACTGAGAATTTAAACTCAAAAGCACTTTGAAAATTCAAATTTATATTTCATTAATTACAAAATACCTATAAGTTCATAATTTATAAATAATTAATATAAAAAATAAAAAAATATAATTGATAATACAAGCTTTACAATTTTTTTTTTTCATATTTCTGATAAATTTAATAACAAAAACTTTTTTTATTCTTGTCAATGGGCTTTGTGCCTCAGCCCCTATGGATTTTTTAACTTTCCAAATGAACAAAAAATATTTTTCTTAAAAATATGAAATATTCATAACAATCAGGGATATAAAAAAGTTGAAACTTTTTGTTTTTTTCTTCTTGTCATTGACTTATTTATTTTTCTACCTTTTTATTTTTCATGTGTCTTTACAGTATACTTGATTTAATTTTAAATATCAAGCCAATTTAAATGTAACGCAAATAAAAATTTTAATAATAAAAATTTAAATAATAATAAAGTAAATTATTATTTTTTTCTTTTATTATTTGAAAATATCTACACTCTGAAGAGTTAGTATAAAGCTTTGAATATGTAAGTCTCATGTAAGTCTGAGACATATTAATTGTCATTTAAATATCAGTCGGATAAGCTCAATATAGTAATGGATAAGAGAATATCCACAATTCCGATATCCGTTTATCTATCGTCTCATAAAATTATTCTTGGACTTTAGAATAGTGCATGAATCGTTTCTATATCACACTAAGACGATAGTCGTACAAAATCGATACTTTAAAAAGACAATTTGATGTTGAACATATACTACAAACTAAAGAGTTTAGATCATCATAAGAAATTCAAGATATTTTAAAATTTCTACCACTTGCATATGAGCTAGACTTTAAAATAACATGTGAAATTTACAGAATTGCAATTTCTTATCAAGATAAATATAAGTGGTGGGATATTTTGGATAAAGTGCAGTATGCCTCATGAAGTAAGAATTGCAAAACTCTCTTGGGGAATGAAGTAAAACCTAATAGGCACACACAACTTTGATGGCACGTGTGTCTATGGATTGTGTGAGATAAAAAAAAAATATAATAATAATAATAATAAAAATAACCAGAGGGAAAAAGAAATTCAAGTAAGGATTCACTGAAAATCCCCGACATTTCGTGTAAGTCCCGTCGGTTATACCTTATTGTTTTTCATTCTTATCCAAAGAAGCATTCTCTTTCATTTACTTTGACTTGTATTATTATTATTATTTTATTTTTTTATTTAAATAAACTTGAATATAAATATATATTGTATAAAATAAGTCTACTATAACCTTACCATGATATTTCACTGGTTTAAATATTTTCTTAAATGTATAAAAATGTGAAATCTCGTTGAGCACTACTATGGCAAAGTATGTTTTAACGTTTTATTATCATATAATATGTACATGACACAATAATATTAATAAAATAAAGCTTAAATGTCAACTGAAAATGCTCACTAGAGAATATTATTTTATTATACATGTCATAATAATTTATATATAGATATTAATATGAGTTTTTTTTTTTGTTATTATTTTTTATTCAATCATTGAAAAATTTTATGCGCATTGTGTTATGTGTCTATGTAATTTTGTTGAGTTTGTCTCATGGGGTTTTATGTTTCATTGGTGTTACGCCCTCCTGATGTGTGTATATTTCATGTAGATACATTACCCGGGTCAACTACTTCATGCTTAACATGGTCCTAACATAAAATTCAAAAACACTTACCTCACTGTGTATGTGTGTGTGTACTGGAGTATAATTCAGTACTCTTTTAAAAATCTACTCAAGTTTGAATTGCAACAATTTTTAGAGATCTACTGCAATGTGCTTTATTTTTTTTTTTTTATAAAATTATGCGTGACCTGTTTTTATTTAACAAAAAATCTGAGGCTATACAAAAAAAATAGAGTATACAAAATAGTTATTTTTATTATATAACATTCAATGGTTATTTCAAGCTTGAATTGTATAATTTTTTACTCTAACCTTACTTGTTTTTATTTTTAATAAAAAAATATTTAATATTTTTTATTTATTGCACTTGGAATAAATGTCATTCTTTTGCTGCTTTTTTTTTTTATTATTATTTATTAAAGAAAATGTTTTTTGGTGATAGACAATTTTTTTTTTAGTATTTATTATTATTTTTTAAATTAATTATGAAACTTTTATTCTTGCATGAATCTTATTTGATAGTTCATTAATTATTTTAATATATAAATATTAATTAAAAAAAAATATTCGTAAAATTAATCTTGAAGAAAAAAATAGTTAATTAACATTTATTTTTAACAAACAAAAACTGTTAAGTAAATTGGCAGTTAATTAAATTATTTTCCTAAAATAATTTTCATTTTGAATTAATTAATATTGACATAATCAATTTATTATTAATTATAATTAATTCATTTTGAATGGAGTAATTAATTTTTAGAATATTGTAACAAAAATAAAAAACTATTTTAGTATTTTGAAATACTTAACAAGAGATTATTAATAATGAAATGACTCTAGTTCTTCAAATAAAATTGAGAGAACCAATTGGAAGCAAATGTTAAATATAGTAGAGTCTTCAATGTCATTAATTAATAAGTATTCTATTTTATAAATGGAAATACTCATTTATTTAATTTCAATCATAATAATAGACAGTGTAAAATTATCATTGATTTCATTTCGAGAATTTATTAAACTTAAAATATATAGATTTTAATTTATTTTCAAAAAATAAATTCAATTTAAACTAGAATGAAATAATACTTGAAAAATATTTCATATTGAAGTATAGAATTTTCTTTTTAGGATGCCAAATAATTTTTTCAAATTTTGCGGATTTTTGAATATACGATTGTATGTTTTATATTCAATGAATTTATGTAGCTCAACAGTTGTGTATAGAGATTTAAAAATTTATGTGTAAACTAAAACATAAATTTCAAAAAAATATTATTTTAGAAAAGAAATATAATAATAAAAAATGAAAACCAAGCCAAATATTATATTTTTCTTTCTATTATGTATTGATATGTATTTTTTTTTTTTGTGAAACAATTTTATTTCTTTTATTCTTTTAAACTATGTGCAAGTAGTACGAGTCAATAATTTCCGAGACATTTTCTTTTTTTTTTTTCCTATATAAAAAATAATTATTAAAAATTGATTTAAAAAGTAATTAAATTATTAAAAACAATATATTTATTTATTTATTTATTCAGTTTATAAAAATTCAATTTACTTTTTTTTGTTTTCAAAATTAATAATTTCCATCAAAATAATTTATATATTATTGTTTTAAGATAAAAATATTTATGATAAAATTTTAACGTGGTTTGAAAAAATAAAAGACATGCAACCAAGCGAATCTTAAACCCTTAAGCCATTAAATTGCCTGGCAAACGTGCCAAGATTTACCACGTTACATTGAAATGAGACATGCCGCACGATTATATTCAGCGAATAGAAGCATTTGCGTATTCCCCTATTGCAGACTGAGTTTTTGTGGATTAATGGTAATGGCAGCTAATTGTTAGTCGATGCAGAACCCATAGCAAATCAGCCTTTTTTTTTTTTTTAATCTTTCTACCACCTTGGATTCATTACAGAGTCCACCAGTATTAGAGTCACGATTGCATAGACTCATACTGAATTTTGTAAATTTTTTACAATCCCAAATGTTTATAAAAAAAAAACACTATCATCCAGTACACCCTTCAATAATTTTTTCACGTCAATAAATCTTTTGTTTTGTTATATTTTCATCTGTATCTGTAATAGAATTTATATATATCAAAAAAAAAATAAACAAAACTTATTGATTGTTTGAATTTTAAAAATAAGATTTTCATTGTTTTTTTTTTTTCATTTGATGTTTATTTGAAGTAGAATATACGTCCAATTTGTTCAAAAACAATGTAACAAAATTATTTTAAATTGATCGAAGATATATTAAATTAGCTTGTTATAATTTATATGGTTTTTAAAATGTGTCTTGGAGTTTATAAAATAAATTCACGTTTGTAAAATCAACACAGATAAATTTATTTATGATTTTTATCAATTTTGATGAATGAGGTATTATGTACATATACAAAATTTATAAACTATATAACGTTAGATCTTTTAGTAACCCTTCACAAAGTCTACTTTTATCCTTGAGAAAAGCTGATATATGACGATAGACAACTTTTACAGACCATGAAAAAAAACGTTTCCGCAACAAAAAAATATCCTTTTCTTTTCTTTAAAGTATTTTTATAGGACAGTATATATAGCAATAGTAAAACGAAATACGACTAAATATTTTTCTTTTTCTTTTGACTTAAGATTTACTCTGGATTTGCCACAGTGACAATAATTTTCTTAAATAAATATATATTATATTTCTTAGACATGAACATACTTTTTTTTCTTCTATTAATATTTATCTATCTGCAAATATTTGAAAGAAAATAATATATTTTAAATGTAAAAAAGAAAAAAAAAAAGCAAAATCACTTTATCTAGTTTAAGAAATTTTAAAATATCAAAAATTTATTGGAAAAAAAAAAAAAATTAATATATATTTTTTTAAAAAATAAATTCAACAAAGTAAAATACATTCTTAATAAATTTATATTTTTTATTATTTTGTTTTCTGTGACCACTGAGGCTCAAGCAAAATTGCCATAAAGTTTAAAAATATTAAAAATAAACAATTCAAGCTTTTTTTTTTTGTCCGGAAATGTTTTTTAGTAAAATAAAAATATCACTACTACTTTTAAAAAGAAAAATTTATTTTTATTGAAAATTTATTTTCACAACTTTTGAGTTATATGATTCAAAATAAAGTTTAAAAATATATATCAATTGAAGGGGAAGAAAAAAATGAATATATTTGTAAGAAAGAAAAAAAAAAGAGTTCAAGCGTGTAAAAAAGTCTAAGATAAAAAAAAAAATGGACCAGTAATTGTATGTTAATATAGTCATTATAAACATCTTGAAAATTGAGTTTATTGATAAAAGAAACTTCAAAAGAAGAGGTCTGTATCAGTACACAACAGTATTGTTTTAACTCAAAACAAAGTTACTTTATTTTCAAGTATACCAATACAACTAAATGCTTAGAAAATCGTTTTCAACAAGAACCAGTAAGTTCAGTGTGAAATATTTATAGTGAAACGGTACACACACATACAAATATATATACATTTCGAATATAAAGTCAAATGATAATAAAAAAATTTCCATATTAAAAAGTCTCGATGGTTTTTGTTGTCTTTCTACTGAATAATAGTATAATAAAATTCAAAATTTTAATTGGTTTTTTATTTATATATATATTTTTTTTTCATAATAAAAAAACAGATCTGAAATATATTATAATCATAGACATATTTATTTATTTATATTATTTCATAGGATAATATTTATATTTAAATTGCAAAAAAAAAATAGAATAAGTTAATTAAATTAATTTATGCAATATTTGATAAAAGTGTCAGTATATTAAATATTTATTTAGAGTATTTTTTAGCCACATGAATTAAGTACATCAAGGAGATGTAAATATTTGCGAAAACTTGAAAATGTTTTATTGAGTACAGGAGCACATGTATGAACACATAGTAACAAGAAGAAAAAAAATTGAATTATCATGTTTATTAAAGAATTACGTAATTATATAAATATTATTTCATTTTTTTGTTGACACAACTTTGTTGAAAAAATAAATGATAATACATGTCAAGGTTAATGATCATTAATTATTGATTTATAATTATTTATTCATGTGAAAAAAAATATTTAATGAAGAATTAATTTCTGTTGTGTTAACAGATGTTAGTATTTATATTAAAATTTTTTAATTGGTTAAATTATTATTTTTTTTTCAATCGTTTTGATCGTTCAATGTTTTTATCACTTTTTTATTTATTTATTTTATTTTATTTTTTTTGATATTTATTAAATTATGAAAATGTTTTTATGGATGACAATATGATACTAGGTTTTTTTTTTTTTTAAAATTTAGAAAACAAAATAAGAGTTACAATTAATTTTTTATTCAATATATTTATATATTTATTATTATTATATTTTAAAAAAATATATAATACACATGAAAATAGATGCATATAAAAATGAAAAATTTAATATTTAAATTTTTAAAATATCTATCGTACTTATGCTAAACATGGTAGCATTGCAATGATAGCTTTTTTTTTTTTTGTACTATTAAATAATAAAGTATTATTTATAGAAAAAATGTATATATATCAGTGATCTGATATCAGTACAGACATCCTAATACACATGATATTAAATTTGGAATCGCTGCAAAAAGGCAATTTACGACCACTGCTAATTCAACTACTGTACCTTTCAAACCCCTAGTAAGCCCCAGAAGAACTTGAAGGGATTGCATGATAGATATACTTATCCAACCACTTTGATAAGTTGTTGAACCACATTGTTTGAATATGCTTATCCAGATGTCATATGTTATTGTAATTTTGCTTATGCTATGACTCCTTAGTATGTTGCAAAATTTAATGCCATCAATGTATAAAGTTTTTGTATCTTTTATAGCTTGCGAACACTCGTTGAAGTCCATTGTAGCACTTGAACCTGATGATAGAAGTTGGCTTTTTGCAATACCTATTTATAAATAAAAATGGAAAAATTATTAATAAATTTATATATTTTGTTTAAATATCACAATAGATATATATGCGTGATTAAAAATATAATTGAATATATTGAATCATTTAAATTAAACTTACCAATGAGACCAAGTGTTGCAATTCCAACAAGGAAATAAAGAGATAAACGAGACATGATTGTTAGTTGATGATAACTGTACTTCAACGATTAACAAAAATGTTTGATTTAATTTACACCGATAATTACTTTTTATAGCTTTTTTTATTTCGTATTTGTTTCAGTATATATTTTTTTTATTTTTATGATGAAAATATTTTTATTTTTCTTAATTTATGTTTTTTGAAAAACATTTTTTTTTTTTTTATGAAAAATAAGTCTTATTTATTTATTTATTGTGTAAATTCATATTCGAAAAATTTTAACTCAGTTAAATATTTTTTTTCAAAACAAAATTAGTGGCTATTATCAAAAATAATGATTGTGTTGTATATTTTTGTTTTTTAAATGTACATAAACATAATGAATTAATATTTTTATTTTTTTCAATATACATTTATTCAAGTTTTTTTGAGTAAATTTATTCAATAAAACTTTTGTCTTGAAATGAAATTTTATCAATCTCCTTCTTTCTTTCTTTCTCATTGTTATTAACTGCAACATTTTCAATTGTTTCATAGACAAAAAATTAAACCAACATTTTTTTTGTCGGTGCTCTAAAGTTTTAAATTAAATATACATATATATATTTTTTTTTTTTTTAATAATATTATATTGCAAAATAATGCTTAATATTTATTCTTGAATTTAATATAATGTCAATTTTTTTTTTTCCTGTGGGTTAAGACTATGAAACCTTAAAAATATTTCATCGAGTTTGTCGGTACATTTTTTCCCAAGAATTTTTTTTGTTGACCTAAATTCTATTGCTTCAAAAATATTTAGTTATTCATTATTTAAAATTCAATAAACAAATTTAAAATTAATTTTCATATTTTTATTATAAATTAAAAATAGCAATTAATTTTTATAGGAAAGAAAAAATATTTAAAATGTATTTTTAAAATTTCAAAAATACAGAAGAGCAAGTTGGTGTACATTTTTAATTAGTGAAAACATATACATCCAAATGATGAGTACAATTTTTCGTATTTACGATGAATAAATAAAACAAATAATCATCGATTGTGATTCATATATTACTAATGAATTACCAATATGCTTTTGATTGAATAAATTTTTTAAAATAACTTTAGGAATTTTATTTTTCTATAGCAGTCGTCAACACAATAAAATTATTCCGATATTATCTTGATAAATTATAAAGTCCATCGAATGTTAAAAACACTTTTGTACAAAAGCAAATGAAAAAAAAATTTAAAGATATAAGAAAAATAAATTCAAGATAGCTGTAACTTTCCGTATTGTTTAGAAAAGTAAAAAATATAAAAAAAATAAATAAAATATAGTTCATTTAAGTTAGTTAATTACTCACGTGCATGGGTTGACTTGATGTTGATACCATTATTCTCAAGATCATTATTTACTTTATATTACTTTTTCTTTTTATTCAATTTTTTTGTTTCAAATTTCACAGAAAAAAAAAACAAATTTTAATTATTTTTTCTTGGTAAAATTTTGATCAATCTAATTATGATTAAAGGATTAACTTTTCATCAGATATGAATATAATGGAGATAGCTTAAAAAAAAAAATAATAAAGTTATAAAATGAACATGAAATAAAATTATTTTCACATATTAACTGCAACAGCTTTATGAATTCAATTTCGTGGGAGATTAATATTTTGTGAAAATCTATATGTATATAAATGTTACTATTTTAAAATCGATACTTTGCGTATGAAAATAAATACATATGTGTTCACGTATTCACAATACGTGAAATAAAAAAAAAAAAACGAAATATGACTGTTACATGATTTGTTTGATTTCTCTCATCGTATATAAAAATCCAATTTGTATCATAGTATTTCAAATAACATCACCACGTTGTTGAAAAATGAATTAATTTTGTCAAAACAATAATTTTTCTTTTTTTTAAATTTAATTTCTCCTCGAAATAAATATAAATACACTTGTATTTCATAAAATTCAAATATAAAAAATAAAAAATATACATGAGCTTTATATTTAAACAAATAAAAATATGTATTTCATTTTAAGATAGGTCATAGCCATAGTACGAGAAATAAAACAATATTATCATTGAGATAAAATAAAAAACAAAATTTCTATTGTAAAAATATAACACGGTACTTTGTATTCATTCGTGAAACAGTCATAAGCGTCGTAACAGTCACGTCGTTGTGGTAGAGTGACCTGCCCATTTCAAAAGCAGACAATAGTTTTTTTCACAATACGTATATATATATATTTGATAAATCGATGAAGAACGAATTCAGAGATAAAAGTAATGGACAATAATCACAGTAGAAAAAAAAATTATAAAAATTATAAAAATATTCATATACTTGTAAATAATTTATATTACGAATAATTATATATAATATTTTCATAAAAGCTCTATTAAATTTATTATAAATAATTTTCATATAATTAGTTTAATTTAATATAAAATTTTACTTGCAAATATTATTTAATACACAGTCATGTAGATATTAATGCAAGTTTATTGCTTACAATTATAATAACATAATGAGTTTTGGTCAACAAATTTTGATTTGATAGTGTACACTTGCTGAGGTTGAGAAATTATGCATGTACTTTAACTAGGGATCACCATAGACATGTTAAGTGAATAGTCATCAGGAGTAATTGAAATTAGTTTACAATTGCAATATAACTCGGGCTTATTTCATGTATATATTATATTCAAAACACAAAACACATTATTCATGTAATTGAAAATATTTAATTATACATTTGATTTTGTTTTTTAAATTAAATTTATATATCTTTAAATTACAATGATGAATTATTTATCAAGTTTTTTTTTTAGTAAATTCTTATAAGATTTATAAGATCTTTAAATTTTCTATTAATATGATAATTAATTATTCAAAGTATAGCTACATGTGTTACACTTGATTAGATATTTGTTTAATCACTTGTTTATTTATTACTAAAATCGAAATTAATATTATGCATAGACTGACAAAATATACAGTCATAACAATTTTTTAATAACAAATTAATCAATATATAAAGACAGTATTAATAAAAACAATATTGAGGTAAACAATGTTGGTTGTAATTCAAATTTAAATTATTTTCTGGTTGAAATCATGTATGCCAGACTTTACCAGATAATTTCAACAAGGATTTTGATATCATATATATAGTCTGTACCTTTGGTGGTTTTAATGGCTTAAGAAGCTTTACATAATGATATTCAAATGTTAATTAATTAATTAAATTATTAATAACTATTATTAATTAAATAATAATAATCATCATTACACAATATTTTTTTACATGTTGATAACAACTACAAATTACAATTAAATATTGACAAAAAATTTGAAATATGATTTAAATAAATTTCTTAGTAATATAATACTGGTTTTATTTTGAACGTTTGTTTGTTTTTTTTTTCTTTTGAATAAATAAATAACACTGGATTAATGAATTATAACAATAATAATATTTATAGTCAATAGAGAAAATCAAAAATTTTAACGAGAAGTTAAACCATGTAGAATTATATATGAACAAATTTTCTAAAATCTCATTGTGCAAATAACACTCATGCTGATCAAAGGCACAAAAGCATTATTGATCCAATGTGTCAGTAACAACACAATGTGATATTTAGAATATTAATTATTTACATTGTTTTAATAATTCAAAAGGAATTACATGCCTCGTTGCTTCAATTAAATTATCCACATACACATAGTATTTTATTTTTCAATATTGTGTAAATTAATATATATATAACATTAAAACTAATACAAAATTTATGAATGATAAAGCATTTTAGCAAATATGATATTTTGGTCATTTGTTATTCATGATATTTTATCAGCACACTTATATATCATGGACTTTAATTTGAACAGTGATTTTAGTATACACACAATAATTTTATTAAATTATAATTGATTCATTGTGTATTATTATTTATTACAATTAGATTTATTAAATATTCTGTAAATTATATGCAATATTTTACACATTTAATATTCGTATAGAAATTTATTTTTTTTAATATTATTTATTAATTATTTTGTGTAATGAAAAGTCATATTTACGAGTCAATTATTTTCAAATTTTATGATTATTATTTTATACCAAAGAGTAGCTTATTAATTTATTAATAATTAATAATTATGAGCTATTATTGTACATCTGTATTGTATTATTATTTAATAGAAATTTTGATTTTACATTTTTTTGTTCAAAAGAAAATGAATCAAAAGCTGTAGTTTTGTTACAAATTAACAAGGACGCAAAAATATGATTTTATCAACAGTTGTCGAGGGAATAATATTATGATAATGATAGTTGTGTGGATTGTTAAAATATTTAAAATACAATTAACAAAATTAAAATATGTATTTAAAGAAAAGAAAAAAAAAAATACAAATAAACATCACAGTAAAACAAAACTATTATTTCAATGATAAAATTAGTTTACAACTCATCGATTTGCAGTTGAGTCAATGAGTAAATTCAGTTTGTTTTTGTTTTGTTGATTAATTAAAAATATCAATAATTTTAATTAAATTCAAGGTGGCAATAAATTAATATAATTTATCTGTAACACGTCTGATGTAGATGACAATTGATTAATAATAATTTCCATCAAACTAGATGTAATATCTTTCAAATAAAGAGAATTTAAATTAGCTTTACTTAGCTACATCTGAATTGGTGTGGATGATCGTTGTTAAAAAGAATCAGACAAGATTACTTAACTCGTTAGTGATGAAAACGATTTTGCATGACTAACCAATTAACGAGTGCAACATTTCTCAACCATTAATTGTATAACTTGACTTTTGAAAAGTATTAAAATTATGGATTTCCAATTCATAACACCAAACCATCTGGATTGATAATTATTAATCTCTTCAATATTCATTTTTTCTTTACTTCATAAAATTACGTAATAAACTTTTTTTCTTTTTTTTTTTCTTTAATTAATTTACATTTTAAACAATAGAATGCTATATGAAAATCAACGATGCGTATCTTTTTTATTTCGACGTGGATAAAAATTAGCAAATAAAAATTAAAATTTACTAATTAAAATTTTTTTAATAATAATAATAACTAGATGTAATATAAGTAGGGTGAATTTTTGTTAAATTTTATGATAGATGTCAGCTGTCAACCCAAGACAATTATATTTTTATAATATAACAATGAAAAATAAAAAATTGTTCTTTTAAAAATTAAAATATTTCTAATAACCAAAGTTGTCTACAGTGTTTTTTAAATACGATAATAAATATAATTATATATAGAAAATGAATTTATAAAATAGAAAAAAGTTTTCTATTGTATGTATATTATAAAAGCAACATCAACATAATTTTTTTTTTTCTTTACTTTCGAGCTCAATGTTTGAGAGATAATTGGTATATAAGATAGTGTCTAACGTCACTCAAAAAAATACTCACGTTTAAAATACTCAAAAAAAAATTCGTTGCTCTTCTTTTGACTACGAAAAATATATAATATTCTCTCTTGGGGTTGACTTGTCAAACTGACAGACATGGTTGACCTCACGTTAGACATTATACTTTTTTAGCAAAGTAATACCAAACTTTTATCCTGACCATCAAAAATTTATAATCGAAAAAAAAAAAATAAAAATAAGAAGATTTTACTAATGTACTTTAATAATTTAGTAGTTGTTGAATTTAAAAATAAATAAATAAATAAGCTTGACAAATGACAAATATAAACTCCAATAAAACATATATATATGAATTTAAATTTTTTATTTTTCATTTTTTCAGATGAACCAAGCTTTGGTCAACCAATATCAAATGTGACAATACCAGTTGGACGAGATGCACTGCTTGTTTGTGTTGTGGATAATTTAGCAACTTACAAGGTAATATAAAAAAATAATTACCCAGGTAGAAATCAAGTCCAAATTAAGACTTGAATTTAGAATTAATTCGAACATCTATTCCTTGAAAATGGGGCTGAATTTTACCAGGGATTCTTTATTAACTCATAAATTTTTAAATTAAAATTTTATCTATAACGTTCTCTATCTTATCTTCTCTATACTTGGAATAAAAGTTGAAAAATTTTTCATAAAGTCGTTTCATTAGCTAAATGGCTATGCTTATTTTTTTCCTACGAAGGCGTGCCTATCATTTTTGTGTAGCCAATGTATGGCTATTTCCAATTTATTTTTTAAATTGCAATACAAGCATTTTTATTGATTAACGATTGTTTTTTATTGCCATCATTAAATATCTCAGTAGTACAAGTCAATGACAGAGTGAAAACAAAAATTTAATTTTTCATTTTACATGTAGAATCAATGAAAAAAAAATATTTAATGAGCCAAAAATAATATAAAGTCAATAATATTATTGGCTTTATAATTATATTTAAAAATATAGAAAAAAATATCAAAACAATTAATACTTCAGTAGTACAAATCAACTGGTGTCAGACATGAAATTATATTTTTTAATTTTACGTGTATTTTTATAATTATGCAACTGTATTATATAAATTTAAAACTCAATAAACTTAGCCACTCTTTGCACAGAATTATCAAAAATAAAAATAATAATATCGTATATCAATTGAATGAAAAAAAAACCGAAAAAACTTTTTGAAATTTGATGCTCTTTTGTGTGTGAAATGAGACATCTTTTATAATACCATTTCGCTTGAAATACAATATTTAAAATATAATAAAATGATCGTAAAGCTTTAAAAAAATTCAACATCATTCGTATAAAATTGCTACATTGAGTATATCGATAGAATTTCATAAAACATAAAAAGTTACAGTCATAAAAATAGTAACAAGTTGTCAACAAAATAATAATAAAAATAGAAAAAATTGAAAGATTTAAAGTATGTCATTTTTGTGTGTAATAATAATTTTTCAATGTGACAATTCAAAGAGATAATCCTTAACGTTAACGTGATACTTAAAATACACAAAAATATATATAAATTTTATATTCATAATTTTAAATAGTGTATAAAATTTTATGAACATTATAAGGGTCATTGTTGTTGAATAAAAAAAAAAAAAATAAAAAAAATAAAAAAAGGGTTATGATAGCCAACAGAATGAAGCTTAAGTAAAAGTGACATGTTAAAAAATGGACATAGTGGTTGGACAGTTGAACCCTGTGTAAAGCTTAACTTGAGTGCGTCAGTTTAAACTAATATATATATTATATAGTTACGGATCATACTGCAGTCCATCCACTCAACTATTTCATGTATTAGCCAAAGTTTAAAGCACACTTTTCACACAAATTTTCATATTTTAACTTGTTCATGCATGTGACTTGAATTTTTTATATAAATTTTAGTACTTAAATTATTATTATTATATTTTAATCTTAAATTTAGCCCAAGTTTTTTTATAAAAGAATTACAAATATATATTTTATTTTTAACACTACTTGGAGAGAATAGTTTGAAAAAAAAATAACTCGATTAAAAGTCGTATCATCGTAAAAATATAAACATTCAAAAAGCTTCTTTTTTATTGAAATTTATTTTACATTATTATTTTTTTTTTTTTGACAATTTAAAGAATTAAAAAAATTTATTTTTATAGTTATCTTGTAGATTTGATTATTCAAAATTAAAGATAAAATTAATTTTTTAAAAGTATTTATCTTGATTTATAAAAATATAAAAGTTTATCAATTTATTTTTAAAATATTTAAAACGTATATTTTAAATTCTAACTGATAAAACTTGTTGAATTAATTTTATTTTATTTAAAATACTTAAATTTTGCCTGATAAATATAGATGATTTTTCAAGATGAATAAAATTGAAACTTTTTTTAAATCATAATGTTGGTAAATATTTATTCAGCATAAATAATAAATATAATATTTATTATTTAGTCAATTTTCAAAAAATAACATTGATTAATGTTGATTAAGAAAGAAAAAAGTTAGTAAATATAGCAAAAATAGCTTTAAATTTTTTATAAAAATATGAGCATTTAACAAAGTTCAGTAGTATATATCAATATTTGAGCTGACTTGAAAAAACTAAAACATAAAAACTTTCTGATTTTTAATGAAAATGTCAGAGTAAAAAATGTATCAAATTAACAAGTTGTTATTAAAAAAAAAATTAATAATAAACATTTTTATTTTTTATTATCAATTCTATATAAAAAAAATAAAGTTAAAATCTGCAATTTATTAAATCAGTGGAAAGCAATTAAATTCGTGGTATAGTTTTTTAAATACAATTCAAAATTGTGATGGATAATCTTGTTTTTTTTTTTTTTTTTTTAAATTGAAAATATGCTACTTTACAAATAGATAGTATGAATTGTTAATCATGATGAGATTTACATATGCATCTTCTATTATGTGTGGCTATTGTCGGGGCAGATGTGTGCCGAGAATAGAAGATAGCAATGGACCTTAGGGATCATCCATATACAGCCACGGATTTCAACCGCATTAATCTCTGTAACCAACCCACACATAAACCAAAAGATTCAATAATACTATTGTTTGAAAACTCCATTACGTTTGATTTCAAATAAAAACAAAATCAATTGGAAAAATAAAAATTAAATAAACATTTTTTTTTTCTTTTAACCATCAATTTCATTCAAATTAACAGTATTCGTTGTGTAACAATTTTACCCGAAAAACAATTTGATGAAACATCAATTGTGGTTTATTGTCCAAACAAGCTGACTGCATATAATATGTAATTGTTTTTTACATTTTTTCATTTGCACATGACTTTGTAATTTATATTTATTCATTGATATCCATGAAAAATGTTTTTTTTTTTTTAAATTTCAAATTCTACAAATCCATTGAGTTGTTGTTAAATTTTTTTTTCCATTTGATTATTTTTTTTGTTGTTATTATTATTATCTTAAAATTATTATAGATTTTTGGAAATTAATTAGGATTTTTTATATTTTATTTTTTTAATTTAAACCTAATTAAACGTAATTAATAATGGTAGAAATTATATATTTAAATTATATTGAATTAATTTTTGTAATAGATAAATTATATTTATTTTACTAATTTATTTATATTTCAATATAATATGTAAATAAATTTTACATTAAAATTTTTAATTTATAATTTATATTCGTTGTAAATATATTTATTAAAGTTTAAATTTATATTTTAAATATATTGCAAATATATTTCAATTATTATTTACAATTTATTTATAAATAATTTTTTCCACTTGAGGTATCTAAAAATACACATGGTATAGAGAATTTCTAAAGTGAATTTATATAATAAATGCACAAGAATACGTAAATGCGTTGCTCTAGAAAAAAACCACAAGAAAAAAAAAAAAAAAAATAGTCATATTCTGTGTACTCGCATGATCTCGAGATTGAAGAGGACTCGACGCCTGCAAAAGGCTCTATTTCTCCACATACAAAGAATACTTATGAAACTTTACGATAAAGTTAGAAATTAAGCTGCCAACTTTTGCTCAAGATTTTTTATTTTTTTCAACCATTTATTTATTTTATTTTTTTCCAAATCTCGGTTTTCTTGGTTTCCTCTCGGCATTTCGTTGAGCCACTTACCTTTCTACTTTGAACTGACAAAGTAATGTTGACAGAGGTATTTTATGGCAAAAGTCACTCTACGTTGAAATCATATTTTCTTAACAGTTGAATTAAATGGAGCATTTGACTGATCTTTTTTTTATTCTAAAGCAAACTCATTAACAGATTCTTACCTAAATATCTTATCTCAAAAATATTATATTAATCATCAACAAAAACAATTAAAAAAAAAGCTAAATTCATTTAATTTTAATAATTAAATTTATAAAATAATGAAAATTTAAATTACCATACTCTAGATGAATATTTTATTAATTATTTAATCAAATTTATATTAAATTCATATATAAATATCCAAAGGACACGATGACAATTTATCTTTAAACTCAATTTTCCATAGTGGTCAAACACAAATTATTTAAACTTATTATCAAAATTGCCTTGAATATACATACCCACAGACAAAATATATGTATTTGTGTAGAAAATTATCAAACAATACTTGATTATCATTTTCGTTTCAAAATAATTCGTGTGTATTTCAATATATTTTTTAACCTGTGGAAAATTTTACACGATATTTGTGGTATGTATTTATTACAGCCATTCATTGAGTGTATAATTGAATAATTAAATTAATAATGCATCAGATATTACGTATATCAATCAGACGAATAATTACCTGACATCTATACCACGGTTAATGATTTTGTAAATCATCAATTGACATATATATATTTTTTTTTATTTTTTAAAAATATAATTGATAAATACTCTGGGCATATTTCAAAATTATTATATGATTGAACGAATGCATTATATCTTGTACTAATAAACAATGTGAAAAAAAAAAAAATATATTCATCAGGCCTACAGGCACAAAGCACATCGTTCTTCATTAATCACAAATGTCAGTGTGGAGAATCAGCAAGCAAGGTGACTGTGGTTATGTATGAACATGATGCATGAATAGCTTCAGGCGACTATCGAACTTTGACTAAATTTAGATGGATAGTTGATTAAGAATATTTTGAGCTATTATCGTTACAAACAATGACCTCAATTATTTTTTTTTCAATTTATTTTTTTCTATTATAAAAAGAAGAACTGAATAATAAACAATAAACATTTTATGTGTCGCATGGTCTATCAAGCGCTCGTATATATGTTACCGATTATTTATTATTGTTATAAACAAATGCATCAGTAGAAATTCACAAAAAAATATATTTTACTCCTTTAAAATGTACTTTATTTAATGAATATTTCAGAAATACTGTGCAACGAATATTTATTGTAAAAAAAAATATTGAAAATAAAAAGACCAGTGGAAAATTATGAAGTTAAAATTTTTTAAAAGTTTTAACAATTTTTTTTACAATAAATATTTGTTGCACAGTATTTCTGAAATATCTATTGAATAAAAGACATTTTGAAGAAGTAAAATATATTTTTTTGTAGATTTCTATTGATGCAGAGAGACGTCATGTTGGCTTGTATTAATATATATTAGATAGACAATACATTGAATATATTATCAACAAAAATCATCAAATACATGCTCTGTTTTTTTTTTTTTTTTACTTTGAAATTGACAGTTTAAAAAAAATTTGGATAAATATTTTTATGATTTATAAATTTATCAATAATATAAACACTTTTTGACTAAATTTTTATAAATTTTTATTCTATATTTTGGCTTCACTAGATGAGAATTTTTGTTATAAATTTTGGTAATTTATATATTTGTTTTTTTTTTTATATTTCCATCTTCAATTTAGATAAAGTTTTTTATAAAAAAAAATAACGCATGCATTTGTTGTATGTTTAATACAACATGAAGAAAATAATTTGAAAAATAATTACTTATTTAAAACCCATGTTATCATCAAAATATAAATGCATTCAAATAAGTTGTACGTTATTTTAAAATTAATTCAACACGAGAATGAAACTTCGTGGTTTTCCATTTGTTATTTTAAATAAATTCTATGTACAACCAATTCAGAAAAAAACATTAAAAACCAGGTAAAATTTTGAATATAATTACGAAATAATACAGTGTAATACGTAGAATTATTTCCATCATGATTGTACAACTATTTTCTTATAGATATTATCATCTAGACCCTTGTCATATCTCATGGCATTCTTGATCCTATATAAGTATGATATTAACATTCAAAATGATAAGTGCCTGAATTACTCATACTTGAGAGAAATATCCTTCAAGTTGTCCTACAACATAAATCGATTAATTTCGTATCACATACAAAATATATATATCAGTAGATGATATTATATTAGATAACATGTCTTTATTAAAAGTAACACAATAGTTTGATTTAATAATACACATGTAATTATATTTATGATAAAAATATAAATATAAAATCAAATTGATAAATTGAATTTGATTCAACTTGTTGGTTACGATTGTATATTATGTTGTTGATGGTACAAACAGCCACTACTTGAATAATAATTTCCATCAATTGTGCAGGTGTTTGTATGTATTTTGTTTGATAAATATATTCGTTGATGGACAACAATGTCAATTGTGATATTTCCTACTTCTATGGTGAATACAATTTATCAAGACAGAAGCATCTTCATGAATATATTACGACACATAACCTGTCAAGGTTTGATGCGTATACAGGACAATCGATTGATGGCTTTTATGCTCTAACAATTGGTGAATACTAGTCTATGTAATTAGTGGTAACATCAACATTCTGATGTCTCATTATTCATTGTCAATTTTATTTTATATTAGAAAAATTTTTAAATTAAAAACAGGTGGTTTTTTCATTTTTCCATTAAGTATAATTAATAAATTTATAATTATTTATAAAAAGGAAATTATTAGTTTATTTAAATTTTAGATAAATGTCGTTTTTAATTATTTTTTTTTTATCTTTTTAATTGAAGGGTACTTGAATATGCGAAGCTCAAGTAAGCCATTGAATGAAATTTATACTGTTGGTAATTCAAACATCAAAAAGATATTATTTTTGAGTGATGTTTGAAGGATAAAAAAAAAAATAAGCACATAAAATCAAAAGAATAATTAGATATTTTATGAATATAGAAAAAAAAATTCTAACGAAGGTATTTAAAGGTATTTAAATATTTATAAAATAAAAAGAAAAAAAAATATATAATTGACAGGTTTATAAAAAAGTACTGTCGTGCATTGAGATAAATCTCTGTTAAAAACCTTTGATAAAAAATACTGTAGTGTAGAATTACATGGAGCAATTTATCTTGAAACTATCCAGCACTATTTTTATCGTAACTTTTAAAATATAAAATAATTGATGTCAATGACAAATGACGGTATACTGATAGCATGGTTACAGAAAAAAATATTTTACAATCAATCAAAAATTTGTCGTTTTTTTTTTTTAGCTAAATCAAATTTTCATTTTTCAATTTTTTATTTTATATAACCTCGTTAAAAAATTAATAAACCTTTTTATAATAGTTTTTTTTTTTATATAAAATTTGTTTAATGTTGTGTAAAAGTAAATTTAGTTGAAAATAAAAAATATCTACCATCATTTAATTATAAATTTTAACTTTTTTGCATTAACGCATTAACTCATAAAATTATATACTTGAAATTAAAAAAAAAATACAGCTAATAAGTATAAAATTAATTTAAATATTATCAGTGAATATTTTATTAATGAAATTTCAATCAAGATAAATAAAAATAATATAGTTTCATCATCATAATTTTTTTTTAATTTAGAAAATCAAATTTTTACGTTCAAGACAACAGCTCAAAATAATATTACATCTTGTATTTATTTTTTAAGTGCAGTGCTATTATATCAAAATTTCTTTTGTACATCGTTACTTCAAAACGACGCAGTAATTCTTTGAGCAATATCACGAAGAGATATTTCGTTTAAAAAAGCTACACTTGAAATTTTTTACAGCACAAAACTTGCTTTGATACTGACGTAAAATTGTTTTAATCTTACAAATTGAAAGTTTTCTCTAGACATATATATACACAACATCACCACTGTATTCTGATAATTAATTGGCATGTTTTATGTGTCTGTGAAACCACAAAGATCTTGTAAGATTTAAATTAACAATAAGAAAATAATAAACAAACAATACAATTATTTGCCTAAATAATCCTCGTATACAGAACAATAGTTTGTCTCAACAAAATTACAATTGTACAGATGATATCATTTTGAAATTAATATAATTAGTTGATTTATAAATAACAAGATGATAAAAAAAGTAAAAAATCACTTATAACTAGGATAAAAAATATAGCAATTACTGCAAGCTCAGTGAAAAAATAAATAAAAATAATAATCAAAAAATCTCGAGGGTCTTTGTTATGAAATGAAAACGTGACAACAGTAATTTGATTGTTTTTTTTTTTTTTTTTATTAATTTTTTATTTCAATCTGTAGTCTAGTTTATAATTTAAAAAAAATTAATATTTTATTTTTTACATTTATTGACAATAGATAATAATTAAAAAATTATTAATGTAAAAATTTTTAATTGATTTGTATTTTATTTTATAGGTTGCATGGTTGCAAGTTAACACACAAACAATTCTGACAATTGCGACACATGTTATCACAAAAAATCATCGGATATCAGTATCACACAGTGATCACCGGTGGCATTTGCAAATTCGGGATGTACGAGAGAGTGACCAGGGGGAATACATGTGCCAGATAAACACCGACCCTATGATAAGCCAAGTTGGTTACCTAAAGGTCGTAGGTATGTATCAATCAATTCACTGTAATTTAGTACTGTTACAATTTACATCAATTTATATTCATGTTTAATTTTTTTTTTCCTTCAATTAATTATATTTTGATTTAATATCAATCAAATAATTATAATCAATTTGTCACAAAGTAAAAAATTTTAAATTTAACATTTTTCAAATGCCAAAATAGAATTGTATTCTATTTATTTTAAATTTGTATATTTTTATTTCAAAAATTTAATTGATTTTTGAAAGGTCACAAACATTTTTGATAAACTAAATTTAATTTATATTTATTTTTGTATAATTTAAGTTGGATATTACAAATTTCCACTTTGGATTTTAAAAATTTAACATTCTATTTTTAATATAATTTATTTTGAACATTATTTTCTATAAAGTTTTGAATTTATTGATGATATTTTTGGCTTGAATTAAAAAATTTAATGGCTGTCACTTGTTAAACAAAAATATATTTTTGTATTTATTAAAATACTATATGAAACTAACAAAGCCAAAAATATAAATTTATTTTTAATATTTTTAATTTCAAGAAATTTATTTATATAAAAAATAATAAAAATATTATCTATTTCAGTACCTCCAGATATTCTTGATTATCCTACCAGCACAGATATAATTGAACGAGAAGGAAACAATGTAACTCTACGTTGTGCTGCAACTGGATCACCAGCTCCAAATATAACATGGAAACGTGAAACAAGCGGATTAATACCACTACCAACTGGTGAAGAAGGTAAATTATAAATTAACAAAAACTATTGAGTTTCTCTCAACTATATTTAAATATATATACTTTACAAAATTTAATATTAACAGCTAAGAAAATTTATCCATCAGTGAGAGAAATAATCTTCTTCACTTATATGCAGATTAAAACATGTTTAAAGTGTAAATATATATATATATATGTACATACACAGTTGAATAGTTTTGTTAGATAACTCCTAAATTGTAATCTAAAGAGTCACACAATTTTGGTAAAATTGGTACTTTGTAACAGAATAGGCAAGTTTGCGTGTACTAGTTTCATTGCTTCGAGGGATACAAATCGATTCAAGCGCGTACTTGTATTCCAAACATAATGTTCTTCAACTTTATAACTAAAAAGAAAAACAAATAACAAAATAAAATACAACAAAGAATTTCAACTTAATATTGAAATAGATTTATTAGTTTTATATTTATTAGTTGATAGAAAAAAAAATTATACAACAAAACATTTATTGATAGTTTTTTTTTTTGTAATTAATTGTGATCATTAAAATAAAACATCATGCAATATTTTTATATAAAAATAAATTCAAAAATAGCTTACAAATAATATATAGAAATTTAAGATAAATTATTTTATAAATATTTAGTCTTTTTTAATCTTTAAATATAATTTTTTTTTCCATTCATCAATTGAATTTAATCTTGGAACTCAATCATTAGTTTGTTTCAACTTAATCCTGATATCAATTATTTTTTTTTTATTTGATCTACAGAACCTTTTCTTTGTTCGTTTATTAATTAATTTATTTTTTTTTGCTTTTGTATATTTGATTTAGCACCAGAGAGAATGCTGTACATTATTATTACTTGTACCGGAAATCACGCTAGGATTTAAATTAAATAGTTTTTGCTTGTACCACTATGGTCGCATCGTGGTTATGGTGGTAGTAAACATGAATAATCTAACGAGCAAGAAGTTAGTCAGATGGACACTGCAATCTTCTGACCCAGTTCTCTTCAATGCTTGCATTTTGAAAATTAACTTATTTCTTTTGAAATTAATTAATCATCTGTATTATGAAAACAGTATTATTTTTTTTTTTTTTCTATAATTTCATTAATTACAAATACACAATTCAATAATCAATGTAGTATTCACAAACATGATAAAATACATTATACAGTATGTGTAGCAATGACACTTGAATGTCAGTTTGAAGTGTGAAACTTCAGTAAACATGTACTTGTACATTAACAGTAATTCACTGCAGTATACAACTCGTGTGAAGATGGTGACTTGAAATGAGACACAAAATTAAGACAAATTTCGTCTAATTTCTTGAATGAAATATTTAAACTCGTGTTTTATATTTAATTCAACAAGACACTATCCATTTACTCATTTCATATTTTATTTAAACTTTTTTTTTTTCATATTTGTCTTCATTTTTACGAGTTTGAGTTTTAATTTTTTATGTTTTGTTGTTTCTCTTCTGATCGATATACGCCTCGAGGATTTTTGTCTGTGATGGACATAAATATGAAGAAAAAAACTAAGAAAAAAAATTCGAATGGATATATAAAAACTAAAAGCATATCCGATTGAAAAGTCTTTTTTTTTTTTTTTTTTTTTTNTTTTTTTTTTTTTTTTTTTTTTTAGAAAATTAATTATTTTTGACTGGGAAAAAAAATCGTAATGATTATTATTTTAATCTTTATTTTTCATATTTTATTTTAGTCGTCAGTGTGAATGGTACAGTTTTGAACATAACCAGAGTAAACCGACTTCACATGGGAGCTTATCTGTGCATTGCATCAAACGGCGTTCCACCAACTGTCAGCAAACGCATTATGCTCATCATTCAATGTGAGTATTATGAAATTTCTCGACTTGACAGTAACGGCTCAACTCTAATTGTGCGATATTTTCAAGAACACATTAAGCCTCTTGAAGAAAGAATGGAAAATGCTTTAAAAAAAATTTGCTCTTTTTTTAAAAAACATTCATAAGTATAGCTGTATACATATGATTTTTTTTTATTTTTTTTTTTTAATAAAAATAAGCCTCAAGAGACTAGTAATCTTCTACAGATGGTTTGTCAACTGAAAAAAAAATACTGCTAAGCAATACATTTATACTCCCATGAGATGTGATTCAAATATTTCAAAGTAAAGCTCTACTTTATTTATATTTACTTGATGATTATATTATCAAAATGCCAACTTTAATTATTCGATAAATTTTTAATTTTATTTGTTGTTGAGATTTACTTTTAGGATGAGTATTATTTTTTTATTTTCAATTACAATTGATTAATAATTTTAAATATCACCAGTTAAAAAAAAATGTATTTGAATTTGATTTAATTATGTTTATTATATTTAAAATATAAAATATATTTTTAAGTATTTTTAATAAAATTTATATTCATTTTAAATTTGATTGAGATGTATTTCAAATAGTATTCATACTCAATACATCTTATATTTATTTCGAATATATTTTTTTAATTTGAAATATAATTTTGACAATGTTTTTCAGTTCCACCCATGATCACAATATCAAATCAGATGGTTGGTGTACAAGAGGGTAAAGATGTTGTTTTAGAATGTCACTCTGAAGCATATCCAAAGTCAATAAATTATTGGACAAATGCAAACAACACGATTCTTTCAAATGGTAAATATTTTATTCACTTTATTTCTCTTTTTTTATACCATACATTCTTCATATAATTTTTTTTTTTAAATACACAAATGAACACGTATTTTTCAATTCCACTGATATTTTTTTTCAAACCCACAAATATTTTTTTAACGTACACAAAATCTCTGAGTCAATCAAAAAATGTTATAAAGCTTTATATCGATTTTCATATATTTCTATTAACCAATACTAACATTTTTTTTTTTTCCAATTAAATAATACAAATACAATATTTTTTATTTATTAACATAAATAAACAAGTAACTAATAAAACCACAATCTTTAATAATTAAATTTTCTATAATTTACATTTTTAAATTACTATCTATTTTATATATTCTAAAATTAATGCAAATAGACTTTAAAATAAATTACCATATGAATTTGAAGATACAACAAAATTTGTAATTTAAAAAAAATAAATAAATAAGAAATAATATAATAGAAATTACCATAATAAACATGTGTGTAATTATTTGGAATTAGATTTCAAGTTATGCGTAAAATGAATCGAAATTCCAAGTAGTGATTCGTGGAAAACAATTTATATAAGGCAAGGACAATTAGGCCTTGTTAATGTGTGTGTTAGTGAACATACGTACATATACAATAACACAGGTGCACATTAATAAATCACTAGTTTCGTTAGTACTGCTGATTTCTACTTGTACATGCACATATATATATGAAAACTACTTTGCAATTTCTACGGTTGCAATAGACGCAACAAGAAACAGCATCGCGTATTATGCAGATGCTGATACCGTTAGTTAATTAGTGTGGTTAGAAATTCCATACAATATTTCTTCGACTTGCGTATTTATTCATCTATCCATCTACCAAAAAGAGGGAATCAATTTATCCTCGTAATGGATAAAATAATTTTTTTCTTTATTATTTATTTATTTAAAAATATAATTAATATATTATAATGAAAAAATTCATGTCAATTTTATGGCTATATATATTTGTAATCAATAAATTTTATCATTAATATATTACTGTCAATATTTAATTGAGCCATTTGAAATATTTATCACTTAATTACGCGTATTAATATCAATGACATAAATATCTAAATATTTTTTTATGTTTATTTAAATGAGACTCTAAATATACATCCAGTTGATAAAATCAATTTACGATTATTTAAATCATTTAATACTAATATATATAATTAATTTTTAAATATATTTTTTACTTAATTATTTGTGTTAATTTTTTAAAATTTCAATCTTCTTTTTTTTTCTCGTAGTTAACATTTTAGATTATATTTTGTGTGACATTATTATATAACTATGTAAGGCACAAAAGTGGAAGTAATTTAATGTGAAACGTTAATTTTCTTTAGATGACAAAAGCTCTACGGACCCAGTGTGATGCCTGTCGCTTCCATATACCCTCTCGGTGTAAAAACTCGTCTCAATTGCATAAAAATTATGGGTCAAGTTTAAAAATAAAATAAAAAACTTGGAATTTTTTTATATTTTTGTTAAAAGTTTTGTATTGTTTTTTGTGTTATTTTGTTGAAAATTGTATTGCAGTTGGATCATAATGCCCATGGGTACCTTCAAACTGTTATTGGTTATTTCACAGTGTGAATTGGAAGAATCAGAAAAGCTTGTGCATTTGTCGTTTTCCAAGCAATCAGAGTTTACATTTGAGGTTATTTTTTACGATAATGAAGTCATTACAAAGATACATTAAAGCCCATACTGACAAAATGAGTATGAACGAAAGGGTAAATGAAAAAGGGGTGAAAGCAGAATAAAACCATGATGTGGGATCAATAGCAAAAAATAGAAAAAAAAGAAAAATAGAGAGACTATGACAATAAGCTATTTTTAAAGTCTCGTTATAAAGTCGTTTTAAAAATTATACATGCATATATCGTTATATATAAAAAGAGCTTTTATAATTAAAATAAAAAGACAAAATTATTCAGAAAAATTAAAAAAAAACATAAACGAACATATAAAATGTATGGAATATGATTTTTTTTTATTTTTATTTTCATAATTTTGTATAAGAAAAAGCAATTTCATATATATACGATAAGAAAAATTCTGAATTTTCAACGATTTGAGTAGTGTGATATTTCTCAACCTAGATTTCTTTTCTACACTTTTGTGTGTGCTTAGATCGTAGTTCAACGTCGTTAAACTTTTTCATCTTCTTTTCAAACTCTAAGCCGATAAAAGTTTTTCATTCGTTTGTAAAGAGGGAGAAAATATGAGTAAAAGAAAGAAAAAGAAAGAGAAGAAGAAGGTGGTTGATTCACCATCAGACTGACGCCACACTCTATAAATGCATTCTTCCGGTTGAAAAGTTTGTCTGTCTCAGGAGTGAACAGCCATGCACTTGGTCCGCCCATGATTATTTGAATTCAAAACTTCACTTCGTTTTGATAAACGTTTTTTCTTGTTGTTGTTGTTGTTGTTGTTGTTGTTTAAGATATATATATATTTTTTTTTATTTTTAGTTTATCATATTATTAAAAAAATTTTTCATTCAATTATTTAATTAGGTACGTGTTTAAAAATATAAACGAAAAAACTTTTTTCAAAAATTTTAACATTGATCATCAAGAATTTCATGCACGTTCTTAATTCGCGAATCCTTCAAGGTTCATACATTTATTTTTTTTATTTTTTGTAAAATTGTATTTGTGCACAAGATACATTGCTCTGTCCCATCCAATACTGATACTGCTTTAAAAAGTCTCTTGCATCGAAAGCAAGTACGAGAATGATTCGGATGAAAAGGCTTCTTTTTCCATTTCAAATGGAAAACGCGTACAATGAGTACCACTCGATTTCGCGCATTCGTGCACATTTATATCAACTAAAATATCTTTTTTTTTTTTTTTTCTATCCAAAATGAAAATCATTTCTTCGGTATATATTTTCTAATACTCATATAATATATGTACATTGCCTTGTGCTTATGTATATCTACAAAATATATATACTTATAAAGCTACTCTCCAAGGTTTTGCCTCTTTCCTTTATCGCCACAATTTTCTTTCCCTTTTTTTTTTTTACTTTATCAGTTCATTAAATTTACAAAGGTTTTATATTTGCTCTTTATTTCTTTATTCAATTTTCTGGATGAATAATTTTGTTTATTTATTTTTATTATTTCAGATGATAAGTACGAGTCTTCATTCTCAGACAATGTACATATGGATGCGTACAAAGTTCACATGAAGCTAAAAATACGGAGAATTAAATTAGCCGAATATGGATCATACAAGTGTATTTCTAAAAATTCACTTGGCAGCACTGATGGAACAATCAAAATATATCGTAATTAGATTTTTTAAATATATATTTTAATTAATATTCTTTTTTTAAAAATTCAATTATTTTTATACTATTGAAATTTTTAATTATTTTTTAGTATTTTAATTTAAATTATTATTATTTTGTCATTTATTTAATGTGAAAATTGACATGCAAGAGTTCATTATGACAATCATATTTATTTTTCGTTGGAAATATATAATTTAAAATATTTTAAATAATTATTAATTTACATTTATATAGTTTTCAAAATATAATTTAAAAAATTATATTTATACTACTTTTCTCATCATAAAAAAAAAAAAGAAATATAAAACATAAAAATTGTTTGAATTAATACTTAAATAATTCACATGTACACATATAATAATTATTATTATTATTTTTATAAATAAAAAATTATTTTCTTACGTTATTTATCTATCAAGAAAAAAAAACTTCACTTGCAATGATATTTAATTTATTATTTTTATATTTCCAAGTTAGTAGAAAAAAAAACTAGATAAATAAATGAGAAAAAGTAAATTTAAAAAAAAACAAAAAAAACTGTATTGTGATATAGTGAAAATCACGTTCACGAAGGCGTATCGTTTTTCGTGCCTCAGGCTGCTTGTTGAAATAAGTCTGATGCAGTGGAAATACGAGAACTCTATAGCAACTAGATACAGTTATATATATACATGCACAGTCCGATCAAAAGTTTAGACAGATACTAACACGAAATTTGTAGACATCGTTTTATCCAGAATTATATTTCTGTGGGGCTTATTTCAAAAGGCACTTGGAGTATAATAAACTTTCTAAACTATTAAGTGATTTTTTTTTTTTCTTTTAATTTTTTTTTTCATTTTAAAAAAATACAGAGTTTTTCCGTAAGACATCATAATATGGTCTTTTTATTTTCATGATATTATTCGGAAATAATACCAATATAATCATTATTTTATTTTTTTTCATTACAAAAAGAAAGATAGGAAAAAGAAAAAAAAAAAGGATCTTGCCCATGGCTATGTGCCAAAGACGATACGCATCACAAAGTTTTTCACTATATAGTCGACCAAATACGTTCACATTTGAGCACGAATCGTTGCTTAAATTTATTGCTTCATCTTATATCATAAATTCTGTCTAATTTGCTGAAGTTTAATGCCTTTTGGGTAATTTTTAAGTAGCAACAGCTGGATACTTGCTTAATAGTATTTAATATATTTCTTCTTAAACAAAAATTGATATTATTTTTATTATTATACAATTCAATAATACAATCAAATTTATCACTTTTCTTGTCATAAATATTAATTTTCCATTCATCATATACTCTGCACATTCTTAAATTGAACAAAATAGTTAATACGAGTATAGAACATGTAATCACCCTCAAATCTTCAACAACGATAGGGAGAAAACGTCAAAAAAAAAAAAGCCTATACTTGGTTATCTCAGGATTATATTGAGTTTGATAAAATGCTTAAACTAGGGTAAAAGAAAAAATATAAGTCAATGAATTTATTTGCTCTTTTCTTGGCGTATCAAAGTGCTTTCTGAGCAACGACAAGTTTTTTTTATTTTGAATGAAGAAAAGGAAATGAATAAAAAGAAAATCTACCCCGTCTTGTGATCGTTGGTATAAGATCAATGAGTGAAAAATGCATCCAATGCGAAATCAAGTGATCGTCGTACATAGTAGAAGCAATTCTTCTACTTGGCGATAAGGAATACAAGAGAAAACGTTGACTCAAGATAAATGGAGTTTGAGTTGAGTTGAAAACTGTGATTGTCAAGTGTCCAAGCATTCATCTTAAAACTACTTTTCAAGTCAACATTTTATTACATAAATTAACTAAACTACAAAATAAATATTTGATGAAATTGATCATGCCTATTCAGCACGAGTCTTAAGTTTTATAATTAAATTATAATTAAAAGCTGATATTCAAAATAGCTTATTTTAATTTTTTTAAATTGTTTTTTCTTTTTGTATTATCTTAAAACTATTATTTTTTCAAGTGTCTATTATTGATAGCACCATTTAAAAATTAACAAATGTACAAATATTTTTAGAGATACATTTTTGAATGGTTAATAATGTTTTTTTTTAAATAAAAAATTAATTTAAAAATTAATTAAATTAAGAGAAATGAACATGGAATTTGTATAAAAATTTATTATTTATTTGTACTTACAACTTGAATATTTTATATTTTTATTCATGGATGGTCAAATATTTAACAAAACTATTTGAAACAAGAAAGGGATTTTAGTAAATCAACACAGTTTCTCACTTTGATCCTTATCAAACTGTCAACCAATGACAAGTTTCACAAATACCCTGATATTGAGTAATCGTTGTAACTATCTTCACGAAGTTTGTAAATTCAAATGAGATACATTACTCAGTATCTTTGTGGTTGTGTGATTGTCTGAAAATACAAATAAATAACTTGCTTGTCTCAACATTCTTTTTTTTTTTTTTTCACAATACACTTTTTTTCTNTAACTTGCTGATCATGCAAAAATTTTTTCGCGGTGTCGATAAATAGGATTTGTTTTTCTCATGTTTCTTGAATAAGAAATAGAAAAAAAAAAAATATCTTCAACTTGCAAATCGGGTAGAATGAATTTTCCACACGAAGATACACATGGGATAAATTTCAATAAGTCCAGAATTTTCAATATAAAAATTATAAAAAATAAAAAAACACATTTTTTTCATATAAATTTTATTATTTTTTAAACTTTTTATATTCAATTTTTTAGTTTTTATATTTTTAATCCACATGAATTTAATAAAGAATAAAAAAAAAATTATTTTCTTCAAGGAACTGAGCCACCAACGACAAAGCCAACAACAACAACAACAACACCAATGCCAACAGTAATAATAGGTAATTTAAAATAATGATAATCAGTATAAAAATTGAGTATATATATTTTTGTATTATTGGATATTGATTGAGGATATTTTATTTATTTTTCTAGTTGAAAAAAAGCCAAGATCACGTAACAAATCAACATCTACAGTATCGACAAATATCAATGAAATAGTTAATGTCTTGAATACATCGAGTAATGAAAAACGAGGTAAGAAATAATGTATAATTTTACAAAATATACTACATATATTTTTTTTTTTTATTATTTTTTTATCTTGGCATTGAACCAATTGATAATGTGTGTTGATTTGCACTTTGCTACATGAACTTTCGTTATATTTTTATGATTGACCTATATATTTGAAAATTACACCAAAAAGTATACTCAATAAAATACGCAAATATACATTTACACTGTAAAGTAGCTCAAGATTTTTTTATAGTCAAAAAAAAAATAGTCAGACATGTTAAAAGATAAAAAAAAAAAATATGAAAAATCAGGTCACATACAAAAGTTAGTTTTGACTTTATGTATAATATACATTTTTATATTTAAACTTTTTCTTTATAAAACTCATTAATCCATGTGGTTTTAAAAGTAAAATACATATATATTCATTTATATTATATATTAAATTATTATTATTTTAATTAACAGGTGCACAATTACGTGAAAAACCAAAATACGAAGAAAAACAAGGAAGAAATTATAACAGTATTGAAAATATTCGTTCACCTGATAAAACTGCACAGTCAATGTCATCATCAAAAAGTTGTGCTGCAATTTATTTATTTTTAAATTATCATGCAGTTGTATTTATTATACTGATAAATATTATTTTTTAATTCATTCATAAATAAATTAAAATATTATCTCTCTACATATAAACACTATTTTATCAGGGAACAAACTTGGAGGACTATATGAAAAAAGAAAATTGTATCACGTGAGAAAATTGAAAAAAGGAAAAACAATTGAAAAGACAATTTTGTGAAAAAAAAAAGAAAATACTCATCGGTTATTATAAAAATCGAAAAAAAAAAATTAATCATAATAAGCATGTACTTTCCTAACAATTAATAATATCCAAAAAAAAAAAAGCCAATATTGTAAATACAACGTTATTCATTTGAAATAATAATTTTAAATAAATTGCACAATAAAATTAAAAAAATGATTGTATGATCATTGAAAATTTGTAAATAATAAGACAAAATGAATTAGCATATATTGAAAATATCATTAAATAAAACAACGATAATAATTTGTAAATAAAAATTGAATAACAAAATTTATCGTTGTTGCGATTCATAAATATGTCAGCTGTATATATTTGTATCTGATAATTGATAATGTACTGTGTTTTTATCCTGAAAATTTTAAATTATCAAATGCACAGAATTATAAATATACAGTTAGGTGTGATATCAATCAATTGAATTAATTTGTTGATGTAATATCTCAAATGTTAATTGAGATATTACATATGGAGGAATTTTGCTTTATATCGTAGAGTATTAATAATAAATTTAAAATGTGAATAATATTGCAATAAAAACAGGATAAAATATCACAAGTATTCTAGAGATTGATGTTTTTTTTTTTCATGGATATGCATCAACAGGGTTAGTTGTTGTCATCTAGATATAATAAAATTGTGTGAAAAAAATGTGTGTGTGTATTTGAAAGAAAAAAATGATGTTAAAAGTAGACATGTATTATTTTATAAATAATTTATTTCGTTATGTTTTATATTATCCTAAATATCCAATGATGT
Organism: Aphidius ervi; assembly: GCA_015776835.1. Taxonomy (NCBI): domain Eukaryota; kingdom Metazoa; phylum Arthropoda; class Insecta; order Hymenoptera; family Braconidae; genus Aphidius; species Aphidius ervi. Next base: position 1,400,578 of record MKYW01000003.1, on the reverse strand, counting down.
CGACACGAAAAAAAATCCTCTTTTAAAACTAAATGTTTTAATGATTTAAAAAAATAAAAACAAAGTTTTGTATTAATTTTTATATTTTAAATTTAAAAAAATAATGAATTGTCTTAATAATTTGTTGATTATAAAAACTTTTAAATAGAAATCATATTATTTTAAAAAGTCAAGGATTAAATATTTTTTTTTTCAATCTTGTTAATTAGGTATAAAAGATTGTTTATTATTGTTTCATTTAATTCAGTATTATTAATTATAAAAACGTTATAAATTAAAAAAAATTATATTTAAAATAATTTATTAATAAATGAATGAAAAATTGTTTATTGTTATTGATATTAAATAAAGTGTGAATGTTTAATATTTTTTTGATGAAATTTTTCATAATAATTGTAATGTACTGAGTGTACTGAGTGTATATAAATTTAAGTTTAAAAAAAAATAATTATAATGATAAATTAAATGTAACATTGTATAATAATAATGAGATATCTTTATGAAAAAAGTGTGTTTTAATATCATGCTCAGAAGAAATTCAATTAATTATTCTTTGAAAAAATAATTTAAAAAAAAAAAGTAAAATAAATGAGAAAAAAAAAGAGTAATATAATAAAAATTAAAATGCAATATCGATTGAAAATTTGATAGTAATTGGGGCTACTCTATTTTGATGATAGAAAGTAAATTTTGAAAGAAAAAAAAAAGGTAAAGTACTTAATATTAATATACCAAGTTATAAAAGACACAGTCATTTTGTATATGGTAGATAATTAATTCAAACACCTCCTAGACAAATGAATTAATATGACAAGAAGAGTGTTAAAATTTATGATGAAATTGTTACTTGCATGGAGTAGAAAATTATTGAATAATTTATATTTATAATACTAGATTTTTAGATTATAATGAGAACAAGGAATATAAGAAAATTAATAATAATTGATATGGGATATTAAATTTAACAAAATTTTCGAATATACAGTATTTTATTTACATTTATAATTTCTAGTTGTTGTACAAATATAATAGTGGATTAGTATTTTCCATTTAATCACTGTATGCAAATGAAACTGTGAATATTTTAATTTTTCATATTTCATTTGCAATTAATTATAATATGAACAGAAAAAAAATTATATTTATTATTTGAAATCATTTACACTGTAGTTTCTACTTTACTTGGTTTAATTATACTTGTACACTGACTTACCGACAGTGAAAATTCATTCGTAGAATTTTCCAATATGACGCACTGTTGGAAATTCATTTTCTTTTCGATATCAATTATCATGAATTTTATTTTTGAAATTTAAATATTTATATTTGATATTTTTAATTATATAAAACACAAATATTGAATTCAACAATAAACAAATGGTGAGATAAATAATTACTCGGTAAAAAATAAAAAAGTTTTATCTTCATTATTTGAGTGAAATATAATTACAATTAGTAAATGTATTTTTAGAATGATATTTTTAAAATCAATCATTTGTGACGTTTTAATACGTTTTTTTTTTCCTGAAAGTTCTATTATAATTTAACGAATTTACGGTATAGCACACTAAAGTTATTTAAAAAAATTATATTCATTTGTCTTTGGTAATTATTTAATATTGATAATCCATTTTATGAAAAAAATTAAGTAAAAATATTTTAAATATTCAAATACTTTTTGAGAATTATCAAGTTTCATAACTAAACAACGTATGTTTTAGATTTTACAATATTTTTTATGCAATCTTTTGTTTTAAATTAATAAAATTAAAATTCCCATATATTTCTTTATTGAAAAATCAATTTAAAAAATTATCTATTTATTCTTTTGTTCGTCATTCAAAATCTGGATTAAAAAAAGTGTGGATTAAAGAAAAAATTCAATATGTCAAAATTAATTAACTACAATTTCATAAAAAACAAAAAAAAATGTATTAAAATTTATTAGAATCAAAATTTCAATGAACAAAACATTCCATTAAAACTAAATTAGAAAAAAGAAAAAAAAAGAATTATTCAAATGAATAGTCGAATATTTTATCAACAGTGCGTCAAAAATTCTTTCAATCAAAAACTTCCATGTATTTTTTAATAAATTTTTCATTAATTTCCCCTAGTACTCTAAAGATCTACAATATTCAATTTTCACATGATCGCTTCTTTTAGTCAGCATCATCAATCGGACAATCCCCATTATACAAATTCATTTTTACAGTCTAGTGATTTCAAGTATGAATCATTAAATTGAGATTAAATACAACTCACATCATTTTATTTATTAATTCTTTTTGAATTATTATATACTCTCCCCTATCGTTGTTTATTTATTTTTATTTTTAAATTTTATTTTTTTACGATATTACTTAGGTATATAACAATTTTACATTAAATCATATCAAACAATTTTTTTTATTTATTTTATATATCTTATATTCATGGCAAAAAATTGAATTTTTAAAAATAGTAAATAAATAAAATTATAGACAGTTATACACTCTATCGTGTGAACGTACAATGTACAAAGTATAGATATCGCCAGTCAATAAATCATAGCATTTGTCTTATCTTATACACGGTTTATATGTAAATTCATTTACACGTACTGTTTCATCCATCATCTTTAATAAAATAAGAAAAAAAATTTTTATTATATCGTTATGATAAATTAATGTATCAATTAATTTTCTTTGATTAAGTTTATTAGTCTGGGAAGGTGTAAGGCACCATTTAATAAATTATTATATCCATAAATTTTATAATATATATATATATCTGTAATTTTTATTATACCGCTGTTTTATATTGCTACCATATTCATTTATTTACTTATTTTTTTTATTTATTTATTTTATTCGTTTTTATGATTTATTAAAAATTTTTAAATTCAAATACAGGATTCAATACTTTAATATTACAAATTTTCAATAAAATCATTTAAATATTTCTACAAACAATTTTATTAATTTTATATTGATTTTATTTTATTTAAATATTTTGCAAGTTTGTAATTAGAGTTTTAATAATTACACTTTAATACTTGAAATAAAAAAGTTTAAAAAAAAATTTCTCTATCAAATTTCAAGTTTGTTTTTCCAAAGTTTGTTTTGATTATTATTTTTTTTTTTTTTCATCGGTGCTAGTATGAACCCTGTATTACGGTAGCATTAAAATTTTTTAAATAAAAATTTATTTAATTTAACTGGCGGTATATTAATATTTAAAAATGTCTTTTTTTTTATTGATGAAATCGGTGCGTGTAAATGTATTCTTAATTTAATTAACATTTATTATTATTTTGTTTAATTTTAAATGACTAGTTTTATTGTTCTTGCATTTGCGCGCACTGCACTTGTCAATAATATATTTACAAATGTCAAATATTTTTAGCTCGTAGCACATTTTAATAAAAATTTATTCTTTATAATGTTCATATTTTTAACAACACTGTAGAGATTACAAGCTCACAAAAATCATCCACATGCACTATTTACGTTTGTACAATATTTTTTTATTTATTTATTTTTGTTTTGCATTTAATTATTTAATGTTTTTTTTCATTTTTTATCTCATTCTGATGTTTTTTTTTGTTTAAGTACGTAATTTAAAAAAAAAAACACTATTTTAAGTGCATTACAATGTTAATTTGTCAAACTATATATTTTTATAATTAAATTTTAACATTTCACAAAATTGTGATAAATTAAAAATAATTTTTATGCGTTGACAAACTTTTAATTGAAAATACTTATATTAATTTTCAAGCTGGATGAAATATTTGAAGTTGTGGATGATGATGAAAACAATATACCAATGCAAATAATAATATTACACATAAAATATTGCAATTTTTATTTGTCGCACTTGAATCATCATCGTAATCTTCATCGCCATCTAGAGTATCCTTTCTACCACGGAGTTTCAAGTCTATAAAAAAAGTTTAAAAAATTATTTTTTATATTATTATATTAATTTTAAAACAAAGAAAAAAAAGTATATTTATATTTTTTTAAAACCTAAAGTTTATTCTTCAAGTAATAAAGTTTAAAAAAAAATAAATATAAATATACTTTTTATAAATTAAAAATATTGAAATTATAATTAAAAAAAAAAAATACCTTGTTCTTTCAGAATATCTCGTTTACCTTCAATCAAATTGTTACTTGTATTTTTTCTCAATTTACCTGAAATAAAAAAACGAAATTAAATACAAAAATCTTCAAGTAGAATGTTCTATTTTATGTAATCATTTTAATTTAAGTGTAAAACTATGGATTTTTAAAATTACACCTATAAAATATTTGAAATTTCCAAGTACTCATTAGTAAACTTTTAGAAGTGTTTTAGAAGTGTACAGCTTAAACATGATTTTATTTATATATATCTTATTGGCCTTATCCAAAATGTTTTATATACAAAATGACTACTTTAAGCCTTGATATTATAGCTAAGTTGGCTCATTTCAAAAGTACCCCAACTTGGCTATCATACAAAATTGACCAAAGTCTATCATGATTTTGGAGCATCGTAAAATTCAAACTTGATAAATATATATTTTACATGTAGCCATATCAAATTTATCTTATACAGTTAAAAAAAAATTATATATAAAACTTGAATATAATAACTGTAATGATTTATTATGAAAAATAATATTACATTATTATTTTTTTATTGATATTCCAAGATATTTTAGTATAAAATTGAAAAATAATTTTGACATTATATTTTTGGGTTTTTTTTAGCTTTAACAAAAATCTTGAGATAATTTTTTTATTTTTAGCAAATGTGGAAGTGTTAAAATATAAATAAAATAATTGAATTTACATTATCACTTTATAATTAAAAAATGAGTGACATAAAAATGTAAATTAAAATTGAAAAATAAAAAAAAAAAATGATAAAAAAATGACTCATTATGAAGAATTACGTGCATTAAAGATAGAAATAAAATTTATATATATATTTTACAAAGCTCCTGTATTCATATAGTACCTGATAAAAGCATTGATTAACCATAAAACAAGACTTTGTTAATATCAGTTAAAAAAAAAAATAGAAAAAACTTTTGCAAGGTGAGATTAAGCATTAAAGTGTGGTGAAGAAATGAGACTATGGTTATGACGCATAGTAGCAATCAAATAGTTTCATACTATTGCATTTATATTTTCACACAGATACACACAAACAACCCTTATCAGGTCAGACTTTAATTTACCATTTTTGCATTCATATTCACACTGAAAAATATTTATGCTATATTCATTTTTTTAATTTTTTTAGCTTCTCTTTTTTACCCAGTAAGTACATAGCATATTAAAAAAAAAAAAGTATATTGAAATACGAAAAATCAATTAACATAATAAATATCTTAAATTACTTTTTCTTTTTTTTTTTTACACCTCAAATTTTAAACTTGAAAAAAATAAATATTTTATATATAAAAGTGTAAAAATCAATGAACAAAAAATATACATAATATTTGTCAAAAGTTAAATTCTTTGGATGAAAATTTTTTAAAAGAAAAATAAAAAATTAACATGAATAAAATATTCAAGTAATTTTTTTTTTCTTTTGTAACTTTTTTTTTTTTTTCATTTTTGTATTATAATTTTATATAAAATTGTATTTAAAATTTTTAATAAAGATAAATATTGCTCGTCTTTAATTTCATAATATAATTTTATAGACAGTATATATAAAAAGATAATATAAAAAATAAAAAAGATATTCAATTTGAAATAATGATTCACTGATTTTGTATTGTTGTCAAATCAAGTTCATTCACATCCCCCTTTTTATATTGTCAATTGTTGTAATGTCATTTTTTTATTTTATTTTTATTTTCCACGGGTAAGATAAATATATTTGCGATTACTACAAAATATATTGTACATATACGACATAATGCGTGACTGTGATAATGCGATAACGGATACGCTTTCTCAGTTCCGGATCGACGCGTGTCAAGGATTTACAAAATAGTATATATAAAAAGACTACGTACTATTGCCAAGTCGAAATGAATGAATCAGATATATATTGTCAAAGGGAGATTATTCGAATTTGTCGAAGAATTCAGGCGGAATGAGACATGTATTATTCTTGCCACGTGTGTGCATACTGGATGAGTTTATGGTATGTATATATACAGATGAAAAGAACAAGGACTGGATGGCTGACTAGGTGAAGGGATTTTAAAAGCTTTGTACAACATACTCCCATATGTATATTAATTTTTTTTTTTTNTTTTTTTTTTTAATTATAAATTTGATTGAAGGAATTTAATTTAATTTTAACAAAAATTTTTAATCATATATTATCATTTATAATTGAATGAATATTATATGTATAATTATTTTATATTTATAGATTGATTGAATTAATTTATACATTTGTAAAAAAAAGGAAATGAATTTTTTAATTTAATTTATGTGATAAAATTTATAAATTAGTACTATTGAAAAAATGATATTAATTTATTGAAAAAGTCATTGAATTTATTTTAATAATTCGTTTTTTTAAATTTTAATATGGTTTCAAGTTTTTTTATGTCAATCATATTATAATTTTTATTATTATTCACAGAGAATAGAATGATTAAATACAAAAATCAAATATTATAAATTTTTTAGATATTATAAAATGTAAGTAAAATTAAATATCTGTTAATAAATATGATTTTACAAAACTGAATTATAATATTCAGTTCATTGTATCATTAAATTATTCCAGATTTAATGATACATATATTTAATATTTATTTAATTAGCAGATAATATTGAGGAAAATTATTTTACATTATTTATTATTATTATGAATATGTAAATTGAAAATTAATCATTTATCACAGAGATGCGAGAATTTTTAAAAAACGTTAATAATTTAATTGAATATAGTTATGTGAAACATTAAATTTTGGCAAGACTAGAGTTTTATATTAATCCGCAGTATTATCACAAATTTTCAACTCTTAAATATTTAATTAACATTAATATTTAAATTTTTTCATTTTTTAATATTTATATTATGCAAGCTGCAATATGTGACTTCAACTCATTTTATATTATTTATTCAATTGTGATAAAAATTAAAAATACTAAGATGACAAAAAAATTAAAAAAAAAAAATGCTTTTATGTATATTTGTATTACTATTCAAATAAAAATAATAACTAAGTTACTTTTCAAAGTAAACTTGTCTTTTTTATAATTTTTTATAATATTTTGTGGTTAACATTTTTGAATATTTTAGGGAATTTATTCTTCTGTAAAAATAATAATATTATACCATATAAAAAAAAATAAAAATAAAAACTTTAAATAGACGAAAGATAAAAGTATGATGCCTGCCAGATATATAACAAAAGCAAAAGTGCCCACAAGAAAAGCCGATCAACACATCCAACGACGAAAACTCACTTCATTTTTCCAATTTTTTATATAATTTTTTTTTTTTTTCATAAAAAACTTTTACCATACTTCTTTTACCAACAGAATGAATTTAAATTTTTTTTTTTTTTTTAAATGAAGAATATGAAAATAAAAAGTATAATATACTTTTGAACTTGACTCTAAACTATAGACATTCTACTTTGAAACAATCACGCACGTGATATTTGAACAAAAACTAAAGGGGTGTAAATGAAATTTCATTTTTTTTTATTTTTAAAGTAAAGAGACATTGAAAGAAAATTTTTATAAATATAAGAAAGCAAAGGAGAATAATTTACACTTATAATAATTTAAATTTTCAATTTTTTTCTTTTTTTTTTCTTAAACAACACTAAAAATATAATGAAAAAAAAAATTACAAATAGGGCTATTTAATTCAAGTACAATGGTGCATTGTATCTCCAAAGTATTTACTATTTTTTAGTATTTAACAAGTATATTTCACAGTTTATCTGTAATCCGATTACAGTAAAATTTGCTTATTCATAAAGTTGAATACACAAAAGCATTATACTACTCTAACCATTTGCGGTTATTGTAAATAAATATTTTTTATTGTCAATTTTTAATAGGATTAAAATTGACATTTTGTTATCAATTTTTGAGCAATCCTTATATGAATAATATTTCATATTTAAAAATTCTATTTGAATTATTTCATAACGATAATAATAATTCAAAGACATTAGTGTTGATATGAAAGCAAAGTGTAGAAATAGAAATTTGAAACGGAATATTTCATTGAATAATAATTATAATAACAAGTGTGTAAATTAAATTAATTCATGTTTATTATTATGAATTATTTTATAGTGTTTATTTTGATAATAATATTAAATCTAAATTAATCAAAATGTTTATGTTAGCTTAGAATTATATCGACTTTATATTGTCCAATTTTTTTCAGACATTTATTGATAATTAAAATAAGCAATGATGTTTCAATTTCAATAACATATTGTTGTTATATGATTATATTTATTTAATGTAGATATAACCACACAAACTAATAAAGCTCAACATCATTAGCGTTCAAATTCTTTGGTTGAATTGTGAACGATGTTCAGTAGTGTGTTAATTTGCTTTTATGAAACAAGTATATTATTAATTTGGAAATATTCTCAGGTGCTCGATCTAATTAATCATCATTCCATAAATACACCCTTATGCTAACCTATTGTATTCATAAAAATGAGATATAAAAAATTAATAATAGAAAAAAAAAAATAGTCAACAATCCAGTGAGTCTACTTGTTTGAAAGTTGAAAGAGTCAGTACTTAAGTTTTTGTTTTTTTTTTTTTTTTAGCTTGGAACAATTGTTTTTAATAATTATATTATTATTTTTATTATTAATTTTGAATGAATGCTTGTGTGAATTTTCAATGTTACTCTTCAAGTTTTTATAACATTTGTTTCAATACAAAAGATTTTTATTAATTGTCTATTTTATACAAAGTATTTGAGTCGAGAAATTTTTTGTAACAATTGAAAATTATCTTTGTCAATTTTCAATGCTTTTATAAATTTTTCAATCAATAATACGGAATTAAAAAGAATTATAAATTTAATCTGAAGTGATACCGAGAAAATGAAAATTAAAAAAAAAATGAAAATATATAAAATTACATTTAAATAAATAATTCAAAAAATAAATGGTAAAAATTTAAAAATGTATATCCACTTGAAAATTTTAGTTTTATTTAATTTAAAAAAGTGGAAAATTTAACAAAAAAAAAAATATATTCGTGATGAATTAATAAAAGCTGTCGACTAATTTTAATTTTAATTAATTTTTTTAATCAAATTGACAGTGTAAATAAATTTCAAGAGATATATTATTCTATTTAATAAATTATTTTTGAGTTAGATTAAAAATGATAAAAATATATAAATATTTTATGTCTCTTTTGAGTTAATGAATAACTTACTTTTGTGCTTTGTGTTATCACTATGATCAATTGCATTATCTGAGGTAATTTCTGAAATGAAATAAACCAAAATTAAATATTTTATTAATTAAAAAAATATATTATATTAATATAATTGACTCACGATAAAGTTTAATACTGCCATCAGTGTCACCAAGTGAATTTCTAGAAACACATTTATACGTTCCAAAATCAGAAGCGCTGACTGAACGTATAACAAGTCTCATATGAACCTTGTAAGCATTTTCCACAAGTACTGGCTCATATCTACCATCTGAAATTGAATGATTAAATTTACAAACAATTGATATATATATAATCATAAATACAATTGTATATCTAATAATACATGTCATCATAAATTTGATTTTGACATGTATGTTATGATATAATTTTATTGAGAAAATTCAACTCAAATGTGTAGGAAATATATAGGTCACAATGGCTCAATCAAGTTGGATGATGGCTTACAAGTATTCTTGCTTCACTTGTCTAGCACATATTGATATTCGCTACGCGAAATTCAAGTTATCATGATTTCTGTTTAGATCGACGCCATTCAAAAATTTCTTACCTTTATCATTCTACAAGCCAGACAATTTATAAACGTAACATTCAATCAATCTATCAATTCATTTCAAATATTATCCAAAGAAAAATATATATATCCTGCAATTTATGTCATCACATATTTTTATATTTATTTTTTATCTTTTGAATTTTGATTGGTCAATAGTGATTTCTTGACTCTGTCGATTTGTTAAACTATAAAATATATATATATAAAAATTGTCAACCGGAAAAATTTCATTGAAAAATATCATCGTAATTTATCAAAAAATTTCGATATAAAAAATGAAGAAATAAACTATTTTGAAATGTTATTTTACTATATACATAATTGAATTTATTTATCAAAATATTTAACTGGATTAAATATAGTCGAGAAGAAAATGTAAATTATAATTTAATTATATTTTTTTTTTACTTGGAAAGTAGTCGAGTGTTGTTATTACTTGTTTGATTATTAATTAATAAAATATAAATTCTAAAATTTTGAAAATAATTAGGTAAATTCATAAAATGTAATATCCGTATTTTGGGTATTGTTAAATACGGTGTAGTTACTCTATTGTTTGTTTAGCTGTAATATTTTATACAAGTATGAATGTACTAATTACATGTGAAAGTTCAAAAATCGAATAATAACATTCCTCTCACACAGCACATTACAATTGTATTCAATTTTTTTTGTTCTCTGCAACAATGTTTTTTGTAAAATTTTCAGTTATTTTTAAATTCTATTATTTTCCTGAAAATCCTTTTATCCTTTTAGCTCAAAAAAGAAAAATTAAAATAACATATTTGTATAATTAAAACCTACATCATTATTTTATATAACTTTATTTTTATTTTATTCTTTTTGACCTCGAGATAAAAATACATGTAGTGTTTTTTTTTATAGTTTAAAATCTCAATTTAAAAATAAATAACATTACCTTGAGCAATTATTTCGGATTTATCCTTTGTCCAGTAATTAATTGATTTTGGAAATGCTTCAGATAAACACTCTAAAGTCATAGATTGACCTTCTCGAGCACCAACTAGTTGATTCTGTACTGAGACCATAGGTGAAACTGTAATTATAATGAATATTATTTTACAAATTTTAAGGATAATTATTATATTATTTATATGGTATAATTATTTTGAGACTAGAGTTATTTAACATACAATGAACGATGAGAACAATACGTTTGCTGACACTGGGTGGTACTCCATTTGTTGCAATACAAAGATACGATCCCATATGCAAACGATTAACTTTTGTTATTGTGAAATTTGTGCCATACACTGCTATAGCTGAAAAAAACAAAAAAAAATTAAATTTATAAACAAATTATACGAACAAGAAATTTGATATTATTTATAATGTTTTTTTTTTGCAATACAAATTCATTATTTTCAACATAATGTGGTTTATCAATAATTAATTTTCTTAAATGTCGAAATTTTAGATAAATAAATTAAATGAGCACTTGAGTGAAATTGAATTAAAATTTTAAACACAGACTAGACATGAGAGATATTATTATAAGAGATATTTATCCACTAACATTGTCTTGAGCTTGATAACACAATTTAGCAATTTAATATACAAAATTTTTTAAAACAATAAAAACTCGTTAAAATTTAATTATTTTTTAAATATAAAATCATCATTTAAATATTATTTTTAGATAAAGCCAAAGGTTATATATGTACATGTGGTTTCACGTTGAGAATTTATAACAAAAAAAAAATAAAAATCACACAGTTGATCATAAACAAAAATCACAAAAAAAAAAAAAAAAAAAAAATACTTGCATATCACTAATAAAATAAATATAATATTATTTTTTTATCCAAACAATTTTTTTCTATTTTCAATGTTAAAAAAAAAAATTAAAAAATACTTCATACAGTTTCATGTATACACGTATGAAATATAAAACGAACGTAATTTGTATTTTTGTTTATTTTTGCTTTATTGACAATGTTTTTTTCAATAGCCACAAGCCAACTCTGAAACCCACGTTTTTAATAATACAATTAAAAAAAATTCTCAGCTACTGGTTCGTGTATTTTTTTTGTTTATATTTATCAGAGTATTCACAGTAACAATAATATTGGATTATACATCTAATATTGTTTTTTGAATTATTAATTCTCCAATGAAATATTAAGTATAAAAGAGCAAGAGAAAATAAATTAGAAAGAATATATAAATAGAAAATATTAAATGTCAATGCAATTATCAACACAAGCATGAGGTTAATGAATCTTTACCTTTTTCGTCATTCCCACGAGAAATTTCATTGCCGTCTTCTCGTCTCCAGGTGATATTTGGTGTCGGTGATCCTCTTGCTGAACATCTCAGTGTGACATTACTATTTTCACGCACAATAATATCAGTACTTGTCTCATTATCAATAATATCCGGTGGAACTAAAAATAAAAACACAAAAAATATAAATAAAAAATTTATATTAAAAAAATATTTTTACATTTATTGAATGGTATATAATTTATTTAAAAAAAAAAATTTATATAGATAAAATATTTTATGATAAAAAAAGGAGAATAAAATTATAATATTAATAATAAAATTCTGTAGAGGGTAGCTTGATTAAATATTCTATAAATTTTGGAGAAATGTCACCCTTGCAGGAAAAGGTTACGGATGTCCGAAAACGCTTTGCAAGACACACATGCGTCTGATGTATATTAAGGTTATATTTTCCAAGAGATAAGGGTCAAATAGTAACAGAGTAAATCATTGCCAGAGATTTACTAAAATGCTGAGTGCGTGTTTGAGGCAGTATTAGAAGTACAATAAAGGATGAATAATAACATGGACTTGGCTTTTATCCGGAAATCATGTTAAAATTTTCTCTGTCAAAAATTTCATATGTATTCTGACGTTATTCTGTTCTTTTATTTTTTATATACTCGATTATCTGATCAGCTTTTTCAATAGAAATTTTGTAAATTTATAAAAAAAATTATTCACATTTTTTTAATGTAAAATTTTTAAAATTAACCAGTAATTTTTTATTAATTATTGTTAATTTTTAAAGTTAATTATCGAATTTTATCACACTTCTTTTTAACCAACCTTAGGGAAAAAAAATAAATCTTGAAAATTGATCAGTAAATGTTGGAGCCAATTATAAATTAGTGGACAATTTATTCTCATCAAAAAAAAAAAAGATACTCGGCGAAATTATAAAATAAAAAATCTACAAGTTATAAAGACTAATGACATATTTTTTTCCATATTTAGTTGATGATTGAGATTGCAAAAAATATTTAAAATTGTTTGATAGTAAATCGCAAGATTCGCGATACCGATTTTATTGCAATTCCCACAGTCGGAGTTCGATTTGCGGTTGAGTGGTTGAATGCTGAATTGGTTGGTCAAAGCCGTTCTCCTGGTTCTATGGTCAGCCATATCGTATTATATTGACATTTACCCTCACCTATTGGTGATTTCGATTCAACTTGTCTCTTGAATTGCTCGATTTTAAAGTCTCAATGTGTGTCCCTATAACTGGGGTCACCGAGTACCGAGGGCGTCACTGATTTATATATCGAATACATGAATTAAAAAAAAAAATAAATAAATAAAATATATTTATAAATTTAAATCAATACAGCTAGTTTTTATATAAATATATTTTTTTCTATACAACTACTGTAATAAAATTTTTTTTTATCAATAAAATTTCTGTATAATTTTCAGTTTATTTTCGGATCATAATTTTTTAGACATTATTAAAAAAATTTTTCATTTAAAAATATCAAAGAAAAATTAAATAATACAATTGACTTTTCAGTTTAAAAATATAAAAAATATGACAATTTAATTTTTTATTTTCAGAATATTCAAAGCTGAAAGCTCAAGTAAAAAATTAAAAAGAAAAAAAAATATATATTTACTTTGAATTCATTGATAAAAGTATTTATTAATAATAAAATTAAATATTAAATAAATACAAAAAATAGTGCAAGTATTATTACAGTTATATATAAAAAATGTTGGAAACTGTCTGAAATGTATAGATGCCATTATCAATGGATAATACTGGATTGTTTTTCTATTGGTCAAAGCTCAGGGATAAAAGTATCTAATGATGTTGTGTACATAGAAATAGGTATACACTTATTTTGTAATATATAGCTTTACTTAGATGCATTGACCAATACTGTAAGCTAAAGAGGAAAAGTGGTCTTTACCAATATATCAAGACAAGAACAAGCTCTCATGGTTTTAAAGCACACAGTAACTTGTTCTCACTTGGGAAATCCTGAAAACTATTAGATCGTATATAAGCCAAGTTATATTGTATGCTACGATTTAGCTTTAAATCAGATAAAAAAAAAAATTATAAAATGGAATAAAATAATAAATATCACAATAAAAATAAATTTAAAAAAAAAATTATCTGTTTGAAAGACACTAATATTGACAGGATATAATTCATATTTAATAAATTATTATCAACAAATGTCAATTTAGAAATAATTCACAAAACAAACTTGAAAAAAAAAAAAAATCCAATCAACAAATTTATAAAAAGATATAACTATTACTAATTTACTTTTTTGATGAAATTGTCTTTCTTTTGATTAATATAGATTTTGTCGACTACAAAATAAAAAAATTAAAAAAAATAACCAATAAATGTGAGTGATTTTTCACTGAGCTATTTTTACAAAGCATAAAAAATTTATTTAAAACATCTCAACGTTATATGAATTTTAAATTTAAAAAAAAATCAATGAAAAATAAATTTTAAATGCTTTTTTTTTTTATATTAAAAATTTTTATAATTTTAAATTTTAAATAATTTAATATTAAAAATTGCAAGCTCAGTTGATAATACGTTAATAATTTTATTATCATATTTTTTTTGTATTTACTGTTTTTAGGTAGAGTACAAAAATAAAAGGGTAGATGGAAAAAAAAAAAAAATAACAACACTGAAATAACAATGTTTGCATGATAGTTAAGTGTATAGTTGATACGAATATATACACATATGTATATGCGAATGCGTAAATATTTGCATGTAAAGTTGAAAGCTCACTAAACACTAATGCCGATACATGAATATATATATTTAAATATATAATAGCAATGTTGTACTAACGAGGCTCACCTACGTTTAATGCGTGTATGTTTTGGCCTTGTGGACCACTATTATTAGTGTCAGCTTGCCACAACATTTCAAAAACCCTAGTAGATATTCATGTCCACAACTGAGCTCTCTAACAATTGATGAAAACAATGTATTGCAACGCATGCCTATTTTCAATTGAAATTTGTAAATTTTTTTTTCAAATTGAAGTACAATTAATTGTTTCCCAATTGTTTTTTTTTTTTTTTTTTTTCTATTTTAAATACTGTATATTTATTGTATATTTTTAGCTCTTATTGATTACAAATAAATTTTAAATTAGGAAAATAAATAAAAAACTCTATATATACACTAATAAAGCCATTAATTTTTGTGACATTAAATATTTTAGTAGAACTAGTAGTACAAGTCAATGACAAAGTTAAATTATTTTTTTTTCACATGAAAAAGAATTTAAAAAAATTATTTAATGACACAAAATTTAATAAACTCAATGTGTTCTATAATTATATTTGAAAATTTTATTTTAAGATAAATTTGATAATGAAAAATTGGCAGATAACGTGATTCAGTAGTACAAGTCAACCAATGTCAGCCTCGTTTTTATTTTACTTTTTTTATTTTATGTAAAATTAAGAAAAAAATTATTAAATAACGTATTGATATGAACTAAATTTTATTGTTTATTTTTTATCAATAGATTATCTAGATTCACTCGGTTGAAATTTATAAAAATAATATAATAGTGATAATTTAAGTAATATTATACCAAAAAAATATTTCAGAAATATTCAAATATCTGCCAATAAATAATCAATAGTCTAGACTTTTAAAATTAATAATTTATACAAAGACTATATCGTTTTACTTATTATGAAATATTGTAAATCCTATAATTAGGAGTTTTTTTATTTTTATTTATTTTTTTATTAATGATTATTATTAAAGCAAGTTTTAAAAATTTTCAACATTGTAATGTTCATTGAACAAAATACACAAAGTTACAAAAGACAAAATATTATTCATGAACAAAAATTTGAGTGTCTCGTAGTGTCTCTTGTAAAACTTTTAGAACATAATTACCTACGGAAATGACAATTTGCTTTGACTAAATCGTCCTCAACTATCCAGAGAGACCTGTGCTTGAAATTCATTTTACTAAAATAAAAAGTTCACTGTAGTTGAATACGTTGAAAACGAGCAATAAAATTGCTATAAACCTCTATTTTTTTATTTTTTATTCTTCATGCAAATTAGAACTTGTTTGAATCTTATAAAAGTAATTTTATTATTTGAAATCAAGTTTCTTCGTTTATTGTTAAACATTATACATAAAAGATAAAAATTTTCAAATATTCTATAGTTAATTATATCCATATAATAAATACAAAAATATATATTTCAAATAGACGAATAAAAAAAATAAAATTATTTTTAATTTAAAAAAATAATATCATTAGTAAAAAAAAAATAAAAATATCAAGATTTTTTGTTTATTTTCTTTTCTAGAGTATTCACCACATCCTGTTAGTAAATAAAAAGTTTTTTGAATTTTTATAATAATGAAAAATTGCTGTTCAATTCAACCGACCAAGAAAAATAAAAACTTTTTATTTAAATTTTTTTTATTCTCTTCTTTTGCTATGTATTATAGGTTGAAGAATATTTTTTATTTTTTTATATTTTTATAAGGATAATAAAATTATAAAAATGTTGGACAATTGGACAATATTTTAGCTGATCTTGTTATCAAACTAGACTTGTAGTTGTATTGACTATTTAATTTTTTTCTTGGCATACTATTTGAACTGCTATTTTGCTAGCAGCTATTTTAGAAATAAAATAATTCGAACGATTGCATGGTGAACAATTGATTAGCCAAATGGAGACAATTCACTTGTGTCAGACAGCACAGATTGCACAATTTTTCCACAAGCAAAAGTAAAAAATAAATAAATGAAAACAAAGTATACAAGCATGTATCTGAATGTATCAATTTCAACAGAATAACTTTTTTACTCTCAAATACTTTACCTCTTTATGTTTAAAGGAAATAAAAAAAAAAAAACAAAAGTTCCAATTAAATCATGCGTTATTTTGTGTATAAAAAAAAATATAAAAATCATAAATCAATACAGTTGACTCAATAGAACTTTATAATTATAAAGTTATAACACTCTTATCTCGACACAAACTAAATAAATTTTCATTATAAAAAAAAAAAATAAAAAAACTATTTTGTCTTGGCCAAGTTATTAATAAAATTTGTTGAGTAAAAAATAGTTTCAATCCTTTGATATATGAGCATGAATTCACGGAAGAAAAGAAAAGAAAAGAACAAAAAAATTCTAAAAGAACAAAGTCGAAAATTAATTTTTTTTTTTTTCACTTCTTTTCAACATGCTCTAAAGCTCGGTGATTTCCATTTTTTTTTTTTTTTATTTCTAACATTATGGTTAATCTAAAAAATTTTGTAAAAGAATTTTTTGTTTTCTTTTTCTAAACATACGAGCACATTGGCGCGCTACTGTATCCATAATTTCTAAAATGTTTATTGTTTATTATTGTTATAAACAAATGCATCAGTAGAAATCCACAAAAAAATATATTTTACTTCTTCAAAATGTCCTTTATTTAATGGGTATTTCAGAAATACTGTGCAACACGTATTTATTGTAAAAAAAAATATTGAAAATAAAAAGACCAGTGGAAAATTATAAAGTTAAAATTTTTTAAAAGTTTAAACAATTTTTTTTACAATAAATATTCGTTGCACAGTATTTCTGAAAAAACCATTAATTAAAGGACATTTTGAAGGAGTAAAATATATTTTTTTGTGAATTTCTACTGATGCATTTGTTTATAACAATAATAAACATTAAACATTTTATGTCCCGCGCGGTCTATCAAGCGCTCGTATATGTTACTGATTTAATCCTCCGAAGTTCACTCTTTGTTTATTTGATTTATTTCGTTAGCAACAAAAAAACAAACTATGTTTCACTCACTCTTTTTTCATTGTTTTTTTGTTGCTAACGAAATAAATAAAAAAATAATAGAAAAAGGCAAACAGAAAGAAATGCATATGAGAGTAAGTGAGAAAAAGACGATGACCAATCAAATGTCCGGAATACCGATGATGTTTGTCTTTTTTATATTAGGAAAATTGAAAATAAAATAAATGTATGATTGTTTGTATTTTAAATATTTAATTTTTCCTACTTAGTTAAAAATAAATTTTAAAATAATTTTAAATATATATTCTTAGCTAAAATTTTTGCATCGTTGTTATGTATTTATCTCTGTTATACTTGGACTATTCATTACAAAAAGAAAATAAATAAAAACCATCAAGCCCAAAAGATGCAAGAAAGCACAATCTCAGGGTTTTTTTATTTTCTTAATATCACAGAAAATAGTTTACACAAAAAAAAGAAGAAACAAAGTACTTGCTCGTCTTAGTGTTATGCTCTGCATTCTCTCTCAACCTTGCCATTACTTAACTTGTAATATTATAAAATATACGCAATTTGGAGCACCACAAATATGAGGCTGGTTTTGGTGTTGAGATTGGAGTATGAAAATCTTACTCGATTTACCACACCTGCACACAAGATGTAATCACCACGCCTTATGTTATATACACATACGAAAAATAAAATTAAAAAAAAAAAAAAAGCACCCAGTCGCTTGTCAGCTTTAAAAACGTAAAATTCATGGTATCTCATATATTTATCGTTGACTATCCGTTTTTCGTTAGCTAACGAGCTTGAAAAAAATATCAAAAAAAAAAAAAAAACAATCTTTATACCGACCCCATTTATCGAAGCTTCTTAACAATCTCTTTTTGGGGAAAAGAAATATTGTAATTTTTCATTTTTACATTTTAACATTCAATAGATAAAAGTACATTTATAAATTTGACCTGGAAAGGTATATAATTATAATTTCAAGACATTTAAACAATACAGTCTCAATTTGGAACACACGTCGATCATCTTTTATTAAATATTAAAATTGAAATGATTAAATAATTCAATCAAAAAAAAAAAATAAATAATAAAAATTAATTTGATGAATAAAATATAAAATAATAATAATAAATGTCATTTGATTATTGTTAAATAAAAGAAAAATAAACTATGAAAATTCTTTATGAACAATAAATAATTTTGAGTTAACAAAATTTAAAGTTTGCATGTTTGGTTTACCATCTATTCCATTGCATTTGAATAGTCACAGAGAAAAGACCACCAATCACGCTTGAAATATTTTACTAAAACACTCTGACCAAAACAGTTATGTGTCGCAAGTTGTTATAAACTTATTTAACATATATACAATGTAATATATGTATATACATTGCAAAATATAATTGGAAGTTTTGTATGATGAGTTGGTAAATTGCCAGAAAATAAGGTCCGTTAGTTATACAAATAACAAACATAAATAATATAATAATTTAAATAATAAAAATGATAAAAGAAAATTATTTACACATATTTTTAAATTAGTTCAAGTGATATTTAAAATTCACGTGGACACAATTATATGTTTAATTATTTATATACAAAATATAGCTGAGAAATTGAAAAATTAAAATTTAATTTTACAAGTTGACAGAATAGTGCTGCTGACTACTTGGATATATCGAACTGTAGAGTGTATAGATTCCCTTGTGAAATAACATTGACATTTATTTACTTTTTTTTACAGATTGGAGTATGACTTGGATATGAATTTATCCAGTATAAAAACGTGAGGTTTTTTTAACCATATAAAAAAACAGATGAAAAAATACACTGACCGTAAAGATGTTTATTGCTACATCCATATATATATAGGATAACAAATATTTTTTTCAAATCTATTTATTTATTTATCTATTTTTATAGGTATTTATTTATTTACTGATCTATCATCGTATTTACTCATCAGTTTATATTTATTAAAAAATTAAAATTGCAAGAGCCATTTGGTATAAAACATGTGTGTATTTTTTTTCCAGTAAACATTACTTCAAGTGTAAATCCCTGTTGTCTCTTTAACTTTGTTTCTATATTGTATTATTGATTTAAAAATTTTATATACATATTGTCAATTTATTTTGTTGGAAAAATTTTCACATAAAATTCAAAAAATAAAATGGTAAATTGATATTTTTAGAATTGAAGAAATTATTAGAATTTTTTGAGGTACATACCAACAACATCTAGAACACCAGTTTGACTTTTCATTGGATCTGTATTGATTTGGCACATGTAACCACCACGATCAGTTGGTCGAACCTCACGTATATGTAGAAACCATGTTCTATGCTCGCTGTGACTAACACCAATTCTATGATTTTTTGTTATCACGTGACTGGCAATTGTTAATATTGTTTGAGTGTCAATTCGTAACCATGCAACCTGGAAAATAAAATTTTAAATAATTTATACTTGACAATATAATAATTGATTTTTTAATTTTATAATTTTATTTAGTTTCTATTTTTATAATACTATGTCAATTTATTTTACGAATAAATTTCATATCAATCACTGAAGATGACATTTATTTTGCTAAAATGTATTTCGAAATAGATTATTGGAAAATGTATTTTATTTTTTATTCATAAATAGTTGAAAGTTTTTTTTTTTAAATAGTACTTGAAATGTTTTGACTTATGGAAATAACTAGCTAATGAAAATAGTAACGAGCCAAATTTAAATTCTCATAATTTATTAAAATAATATTTTAGATTTCATTGAAAATTCAATCTGTAATTTTAGTTTTGAAGTTGTCAGTTTTTTTTTTTTTATTTGATTCATTAATTTATTTTTAATTTTTATATATTTATTTGATATAAATATATTTATTGAATTTCATTAATGCAGAATAATGAAAATATAATCCTTGAATATTAAAATTACGTATTATTGATTAAATCATTTAAATTATAAATTAAATAAAGTTAATTTATTATTTCTTGTTTTATCATTCAATTTATTTTATTTGATTTATGTTTTAATTATTTGAGTTTATCATTTAAAAATGTTTATTTTATAACTGGAAATTTTGAATACCCAACACGAACCTTTTCTATTCAATGTGTACTTTATATATATGTTTAAAATTTGTTTTCTATTTTTTATTTCAACACAGAAACTTGTACTCGTGTGTCATACAAAGAAAATTGTGTAATTCACACTTATTAATAGAGTTGATATCGTTTCACATATAATACTATTAATAGCGAGTAAATATACTGTAAAATAAAATAGTGTATACTCAACATCTGTAGTAATACAATTTTGTCCAACTTTTACAACTTGTTTTGAGTTTCAATACATCATGATAACTTAAATAAAACTTTAAAATTGAAAAGCATCAATTGACTCAAATAGATCTAATAAAAATTATTTCTCAACAAAATTTTCAAACATTAAAATTCAACTTTATAAATAACTTTATTGAATTTATTTTTTAGAAATGAAATATAAATATTTAATTTCGAATTGATAAATTAATTTTTAATATTTTTAAAAAGCTATATTTTTGAGGAAAAAATAATATAAAAATAATAAAATTATTTTTAATTTTACAATATTTTAATTATTAATTAAAAATATTCATTCAGTTTTTTTGTAATCTACATAATTATTACAAGTACTTATTTTTTTTAATGATATTTTAAATGATTTTAAATAAAATAATAATTATTAAAATGACAATAATATTTGGAAATATATATTTTTCATATTTTATTGTTATTCTGCCATCAACAACTTTGTATATATTTAAAAAAAAAAAATAGAGCAATGTTTTAATTACTACATTTATTCGTTTACATTTTTAGTTGAGAGATAGACTCGTGGGGACAGTAATAACGAACATTTTATGTAAATATTTTCCACACTCATTTATATATAAATATACAAAAAAAAAAACATCAACCTTTTAATTAACTATTTTATATTTTCTTCACAAAAAATAAAAACTCTTTTTTTTATTTTTTAAACTTGATGTTTACTTGTTAACTGATTACTACAAATTTCAAGATATAAAAAAAAATAAAAATAAATAAAACACACTTAAGTAAACTTAAATAAACTTTAAAAAACTTAATTAGTTGACATTAATATAGTTAATTCAAAATATTTATTAAAAACTTAACTTGTTTATGGAAATATATACAGATATTTTATCTAAAAATTATCGTGTTATAATGATGAAAATATATTTTAAATATGATAACCAGAGTATATCATTTTTGCATATATTTATTACACAGAAAATGACATCCAATAAATATTATAATAAATAAATAATTCATAAATACAACGGATGACACTTGGTTTCCAATGAAAATATATTTTAATATTTTTAAAAACTTTTCGTTATTGATTTTATCATAATAATACATTACTTTTTTTTTTTTTTCATTCAAGTATAAATATTGTAAATACAAATACCCTTAAATCCGGATTTTCGAATGTCCTTTTGCGGTTGATTTCAAGTTTCAAATCCGACGTTGCTATACAAGCTGAGCCTCACCAAAAAAACCATGTATATTTTTATTTAAAAAAATTTATTTTAATCATTAAAAATATATTTTTATATTTACTAAAATATAATATTTATATAATAATATATAAAAGCTTTATATTTGTTTGTGAAAAATAAATGTAATTTCATAATATTGACTATCAAAATTTCAAATAAAATAATATGCACTTTGTAGATTTTGTGTTATCTCATAAAAATATAGCTCGTATCAACTGAATACTTATTTTAATTATAAAATAGATATATGCATACAAGTTTGAAACACCACAACTGGACCAATAAAATTTTAAATTAAAATTCAAACGAGTTGAGGGTAGTAGCGATATTACGAGAGAAGTTAAAGACCAAAAGTAACAATGTAAACCACTGTGACAACTTCAGTGTCTCATCGTATTATACATAATATAACCACATGAATAGTCACAAAGTCGTGCCGGTATTGTTAATGTCACGAATGTATACATGAACACGTATATTTAACACCTATACATCTTCTCATAATTTTACATATATACAAAGAAACAAAAAATATATAAAAAAGTCAAGAACATAAGATGATAGCCACAAGATAAAAAGTCATCTTCATTGTGTATGTATATGTAGACACTATATTATATACTTAAGTTTGTAAATTTGACATCACTCAACATGGATATAAAACTTGTACGTAAAATTGTGCTTTATTTTACCAAACTATCGAAGTTTAGTTTAAACTTTTTTTATATGTGCATAAAGTAGTTTATATATTGATAATTGGGCTATATGTGTGACTCACTAATGTTCAATATAAAAATATAGTCATATTGTCACATTAAAAATAATAAAAACGTAATTGCCATATTTGAATTTTTTTTTTTTTCTTTATTTCACAAGATTTTATCGAAAAATTTAAATAATTTAATTATAAAAAAAGGATAAATATCGATAAATAATAAATATTTTTTTTTTTTTTTAATTTATTAAATAATAGTCAATTTAATAATTAAATTATTAATTAATAATTTTTATTTAAATATTTATTTATTTATTAAAAATTATCAAATTTTAAAAGATGGAAAAAAATTGGAATTTATATTAATTATTTTAAAATGCCATACATATTTATAACCATTAGTGGTAAAATTTTTTCATGAAAATACTGATATACTATTATCAATATTAATAATTTATTATTATTATTATATTTTTACCCGTTTTTCAACATTAATTATTGTCTTTTGTTGTATCAATTCTTTGAAGCTTGGCTTTTTCAAAAACTTGTGTTTCTTTAGTTTCAATACACAACGATACAAAAAATTGAAAATATTTTTTTTAAACTTGTCTATAATTTTTTCTATCAATATATCAAATATTAGATATTCATTTTTCATTTATTTCTGATGGACGTACATAGATAAATTTATATACAATATATAACAGTAGTTATAAATCGATAGTATTCGTATTTTTAGAAAAAATTTATTTTGAGGATCATCGGTGTGATGGAATTGCATGAATGCAGCAAAACTAATGCCAAGTGTTCATGCCTTCTTTTATATATAAAATAGACAAAATAAAAAATAATAAATATATATAAAAGTATATACAGGATGTTATATACATGCGTCTTCAAGAAATATATTATATACGAGTAAATTCTTTTGGCATATTTTCCATCGCCAAAAGGTGAATATTGCCTTCAGTATTATTATGAACGTCTTTTTCATATACGTTCAAGGATTTTCATTTCTCAATAAATACATATGAAAAAAAAAAAATAAAAAAATGTATACAGTATTGAGTACAGTATTGCTCTTTGAGTCATCTAAAAAAGTACATTTTATTCGTGAAATTGAAAAAAAAAAGAAAAAATATATATAAAAGTAATAAAAAATAATAAAAACTGAATATTTTTATTTTTAAAAATTTTATACATCGTGGAATATATACGTTTTATATCAAGTTCAAGTTATAAAAGCATAGCTATATATAGTGGATAACTAATTCATATAGGAAATATATAAAGATAGAATGAGAAATTTTCAAGGCGTTGTATGAAAAACACATAACGTTGAATTTGTCCGAAACACTTGCCACATCGGTCAATCCCTATATATATTATTCTCGCATGTTTCGCGTAATATCGAATGAGAATTTAAACTGTGGTGAGCGTGCAACGAACCCCTATAACCACAGACTACACCAACTCAAAGAGTACACATATATATATACTGAGAAAAAAAACCGATAGAGCACGTTTGTACGTGGCAAATAAGCAAGTTATCGTTACGTTTTTAATGAATACCCGCGTCATTATAACATTTGAATATTAATCCAAAGATCGCGAATACCAAATGTTCAAGTGGTTTGTATAGTGGTTGATTAAGTTAGACTGGTAATTTTATATGCCAAGAAGGCAACGACATATGATGCCTTTTAACATTTTACTTAGTTAAACGATAGTGAAGGATAGTTATATGAAACATACAATTTTCAACGATTCAATGTGATGGAGCTTGCAGTTTAACTAACCAAAAAGGTGAATCATAATTTATATATCATCAATATGTGCTTAACGTCTTGATATACTACCATGTAACTTTAGTATAAATTTACTTGTTTTATATTAAAACTTATCATCGACAAAGACTTGATTTTAAATTTATTAAACATTTATTATTATTATTTTTTTTTTAATTTTAAGCTTGCGCGGAATCTCGAGAGAAGAACAAACTGGTTAAAATTATAATCAAGTTTTCTTTTAGCAATAATTTAATCTAAAATGTAGATACCTCATAAGTGCCATGACCTACTAACGAGATTGTCAAACACTACGATTGTTAAATTGTTAAAGAAAACGAAAAGAAATGGAAAAAAAAATTAATAAGTAAAATAAGAAAATTTTTTTTTTTAAGTACAAAAGATAATTTTAAGTGCTTGGTTATTATTCAAATTCATTATTTAATTAAATCTTTAACTTGAGAAATTTTTTTTATATATCAAGTGAAGAATAATGGTCGCACATTTACGGTAAATACAAATTGAAATGTAATTTTTTTTTAATTAGCAAAGAAAAAATAATGTAAAATATAAATTAAATTTTTTTTTTTTGGATTAAATGAGTCAACGAGCGCGTCAAGTGAGTTCAAGTTAACTGATATATATGCTTGGCCACTAAACAAACAAATAATTTATTTTTACATTTACAAGTATATGTTTACATAAAAGTATACGGAAAAAAAAAAAAAAAGCTCAATATAAAATTACTATGCTCAGTAATTGTAGTGTATATTGTTGCGTATATTCAAAAAAATAAAATAAATCTATATACTTTATTGTAAATAATAAACAAAAACTAAATAAAGTTGATTTTATTTTTAAAAAATTTATACGGTAATTTAACAAGAGGACATTTACGGTTGATCAAGTAGTGAGGATCAAGGTGCAGGCTGGCAATTGGAAAAATAATTTCAAAAAATGTCAATAAGTATTGATAAAATAAAAAAAAATACACCTAGTTTTATAAATAAATAAATAAATAATAATTATTTATAATTGTAAAATTTTTTATCTAAATGTTTTAATAGTTGAATAAAAATTTTAAACTTTATCTTTTGTTAAAAATTATATACAATGCTGCATATAGTAATTTCAACAATAAATTAGAAATAATGATAAAAAAAATATATATCAATTTTAATTAAATTTTTTTAAACTTTTTAGTATTATTATTATTACTGTATGAGCATCATTATTTTTATTGTGTATTTTTTCTTTGTACAATATATAATGCATAAATATTTAGTAAAAAAATGTGTAAAGTTTAACTCAGTATCTACTCAAAAATCGATCAATCACAAACTGGTGAATTCATTGAAGAAGCTATTGCCCGAGGGAATAAAGCTAACTTGCATCAATTGAATGAGATAAAGGAGTTTTTGGTATCTGCCTTTTGTGAAAAAAAAAAAATAAATAAATAAATATATAAAAATAAATCCAAGCGAAACAGCAATTCACGAGGAAAATTTGATGTTATCTGAGTTACTGTAGAGTGGTTTTTTATTTTTAGTTATTCGTCTTTTTTTTTTTTTTTTTATTTTATATGTGAAATTTTTTTATTTTATCTGTTATGTTGAATCTATAGATTTATCTCAAACAACTTATAGGATGCATGATGTATTGAATTGATTATATATCCTGACATTGATGGTCACTCAATCCTCTGGTATTATCAGCATAAAATTGCTAAACATAATACAAACAATTGAAAACAAAATTTCAGGTAAATATTGTTAGCCAATTTTTCATATCTTTATTTTGTTTGAATAATGGTAGTTTTTATCAGTCATCAATAATACTTGTTATTTATTTATTGTATTTTTTTTTCGACTAATTGACTTGTGGATTTTGACACATTGTAATTTTTTTTCTTTCATAAAAAATATTTAATTTATACAAGATTTATTTTGCATTTATTTAGAAAAT
Organism: Aphidius ervi; assembly: GCA_015776835.1. Classification (NCBI taxonomy): domain Eukaryota; kingdom Metazoa; phylum Arthropoda; class Insecta; order Hymenoptera; family Braconidae; genus Aphidius; species Aphidius ervi. The sequence goes on along the minus strand of MKYW01000003.1, from coordinate 1,373,499 downwards.
TTAGATTTATTTTCTTATTTTGCAATATTTAATTGAATTATTATATACTTCAGATAAAGTCATTTATTATTAATTTTTATTCTATTATATTATTAGCACTTGTTTGATTAATTTGTTCGTTTTTTATTTCTTTTTTATTTGAGCCACGAAATTGTATAGGCAACTCAACAGCAGCTGTCAATATAAAATCTGGATATCCTATTTGATTTTAAATTTATTTTTCTAGTTTTTGTTTTGCTTGAAAACTCTAGCTATGATTTGATTTTTTTTTTTTTTTATGTCATTTTCTATTTACACGCTGAAAAATCTATATAAGTTTATTTTTTAAATAAAATTGAATTTTAGCCTGGATTGAAAATAAAAAAATTAGAAATTTTTTTTTTTCATAAAATTGGAGTAGAAGTGAGATTTGAAATATTAATATTTTTCTTATCAAGTTGCTATTATTATCATTGTATATTTAGTCGACAAAATAAAATTCAATTTAACCACAAAATAAAATAAATTTTCCCATTTTTCTTTATTAATTTTTGAGAATTAAACTATGAAGATTAATTTTTGCATAGATAATAAAATTGTAAAATTATTTGTCAATAATTATCAGCGACTAAAAAATATGACTAATTATTATAATTAAATTTAAAACAGTTTTTTTTTTATTACCTTGTATTGTCCAAGATTTTGTACGACACATGACAAAACTGCTTCACGTCCAACCGATGCAGTGACATTTGTTATAGGCTCTTTAAAGTTAGGATCTAAAATGAAAAAAAAAAATATATATAAATTAAAAATACAAAAATAATTAAAAGTTCAAGTTTCATTAAATTATATTCAAAATAATTATTATTTACCACTATAATAAAAAACATTAGTGGTGTTTGAATAAATTTTATTCGAAATTTAATTCATTAAAAAAGAAATAACTCATTAGTAGTCATCAATTAATGAGTCATTATTTTAAAATACAAATTTTCAATCGATTAGTCTACAAATTCGTGCTCACCCACTTAAAAATATACTTAATGCATTCAGATAAAAAATAATCATCGATATGAGCATACCAATCATAAATTAATGCAAAAAAAAAAAATTTTAAAATGGAAATTATCTATATAAAGAACATTTCATCGCACTTGCAAGTTGGTTTACGAATATTTTCATAATAGGGCCATGAGGGACCTATAATTTTATCAAATTCATTTGGCGGCATTTTTAAAACACCCGAGGGAAATTCTACATTAATAAAAATAACCTTTATCTATTTGAAAATACCACAATCGATTTATGCTCTACGTACAGAGTGAAACAAAGTTGTGTAAAATATACATTTAGACACTTAAAAAAATCACAAATCGTGTGTCAAAATAAATTTAAAAATATTCAGGTACCAAAAGACACTGTCATCACGTCGTCATTCAAAATAATTCAATTTTTTTTTTTTTTAAAGAATATAATTTAAATTCATAAAAACTAAAAATATACATATTTTTTAAATGTAATAATTTTTTAGCTAAATTGTGACCTTTATGTGTAACATTCGTGGTAAAATCTGTGTAAATTGAATATATTTTTTTTTTATTATTAAGTATGTATATATTTGATATTAAAAAAAAAAAAACATTATAAAAAAAAAAAATACGGACTACCAGGTTTTACACATTTTTCATTTCTGTAGACTTTTCATTAAAAGATTGTATGATAATCCAAACCTCATCCGCTTTGACTTTTTCGTTATCTCTTATTTTCATTTCCCTTTCAAAATATACATATATATTTTTACACTATTTAAACTAATTCAAAGACTGTTATCCTTCAAAAAAATATACGTAATTTTTTTGTACTTATTTTATACAATAAATTAAATAATATACGTCGAGATAGATTTTAAAAGATTTTTGATAATCAATAAGTAGTGTTTGATTATTTTGGGGTTTTTCCTACTGTGTATACATTTGTCGGCTTCGTGAATGGATTTGTAATATACAAACGTCAATCAAGATAAGTGACAAGGGTGTATACACACTGACAATTGATTAACGTCATGTGATAGTATATCGAGTTACCTCATGGGATTTCAAATGAATATTATTACGTAAAAAATATTTTTTGAATTTTATTTAACAATGTGAATAAGATATATCAGTAGTGAATTTATAAAACTAATATTCATCAATAAAACCTACAGAATAATTACATTTTAACAAAAATCAATCCCTGAAATTATAATCTTATGAAATTTGTAATTTTAAAAGTATTTCTTTACTAAAGAATGAGCGACACAGGAAATTTAGTCTTGACTTGGTTACAATCGAAATATCTGGAAAAAAAATATGAATAATTTATGTTGATCAATGTAACTAATGAAATATTTTTATCTCGATATCATTAAATTATTAAAAACGATAATTCTATTAAATATTAATTTTACAAGTGATTTTTTAATAAGACCTGAGTGCCTAGAAAATCTTGAAAAATCTAAAGAAAAAATAAATTTAAGTAAAATCAATCAGATAAGTTTGCAGAACAATTTTATTTTGATGAAATAATATTGTTTTTTCATGAAAAAAATATAAATTTTAATGCTAGATTTAATATTTGTTTAGAATATATTTAATTCAAGTTACAATAACTAATTTTATCAATCAATTTTAAATATTTTTCAGATAAAAACAAAAATTTTTTTTATTTAGTAAACGTTTGAATAATATTTTATTGTCTTTGAAACAAAAAAATAAAATAATAAAACTGTCACCATTATGGCTGTCTATATAAAAATTAAAATTTATACAAAACTACTGAAAAATATAACAGTATTTAAGAAATTTATTCCATCATATTCCATCATTTTGACAGAAAATGCCACATTGAAATTTTACATTTATGGCTAGAAATTGAAATATATATATATTTATTTATTTAACTTTATCCATATGACAATCTCGATTTCCGATTTATTTTATGATCTGGAAAAATATATAATGCGTGCAGCACATAGTCAATACAATACAACAAAAAACTTCTCACACCAAATCGAACAGTATGATATCTGCGGCCTCAATACATTATTTATTTATTTTATTTATCCGAGGATATGCAATACAATGACGAATTTATAGGAAAAAAAAAAAAAAAAAATTGATTGTTTGTTTGATACCTTATGTGAGTGCAAAGTTAAAACGTTGGTATATTTTTTAAAATATTTTTTATAACAAACGTTTCTCACGAATTCTTTTTTATAAATTTAAGTGTAAAATTTTGTATATATAAATACTTACTTTATACTTTCAATAAATAAAATTAATGGAAATCAATTTAATATTGAATATTAAAATTTTACATTTAAATAAAATCAATATAGGCTTTTAAAGAAAGCTATTATATTTTTTCCAATCAAGCTTTAAAAAAAAAAAAATTTATACATAAAATATTTACTCATAAATTTTTTTATATCAACTTTTATTATATAAAAAAAAAATGATAGTTTTTGATAAAATACATAGTTTATTAAGTAAAGTATACTATTACAGTATATAAATTTAAATCTTTATATATGTTATATTCATAAGTCTTTAACAAGTGCTCACTAGTTTCAAGCTCAGTAATAAGATCAACAACTTGCAACCAACTTGTCTTCTTGATGCTATAAAAGTCAAAGGGCAAGTGAACTTAAAGACAAGAAATATTCTTCAATTATTATACATGCAATCAGCTTGATATTTTTTTTTTTTTATTTTTTAACTTAACTATTAAATTATTATTTATCTTTCAAATAAATAATTTAACTATTTTTTATTATCTAAACTTTGACATAACTTTTCGTGATTTTTTTTTTTTTCCCACTAGTTATAGAAAAATATAACTTTTTAAATTATTTAATATTATTAAAAATAATAATTTAATAATTAAATTTCAAGTTATGTATAAACATCATTATACAAATTAATTATTTATTACAGTAAAAATGGAAAAATACTGAGGTATGTTTATGGTGGTAGATGAACGTGTAAAAAAAGAAGAAAAATAAATAAATAAAACTTTGGCACTATGGTCGATGTGCAATGATGACACACATCCCAAGTTGATACGGGTAAAGGATAATATAAGTTGCAATGATACCACATGAATGTTTAGTACTTATTCGACCACGTAAAGTCATAAAACGTGGATGCCCTGGAGCCATACGACATTTAGTATATATACACTACAAGTGACAGTGACTCAATGTGCTTGCCAATGTACGAGTATATGAATGTGTATTACTAAACAAACGCAGTACAATAATTTATATATATATTTATAAAACAAAGGGTCAAAAAACTATATACGTTGATGCTTGCCCGTGGCTTAGTGATATAAAACGTGATGAAGGAAAATAAATACTTTAAAGAAAAATTTACACTTGTTTTTTATTTTTTAAAAAGTAATATACAATAAACAATAAAGTCAAATTGGTTTTTTTAATTATTATCAAGTGAAAAAAAATATAGTATATATTTTATTATAATTATTAATTAATTATTATTATGAAAAAATACTTGACAAAGAATTTTAATAAATTTTCTGCAGTTGGGTTGGATTATTAGGTGGAGTAATTAATTAGTTATTTTATCATTATATTTTTATTAAAGTGGGTAAAAAGATGTAAATTTTTGTTGATGATTTGTCATGATAAGCTATAGTTTGTTTATTTTGTGCAATTATTAAAAAATTGAAATAATTATTGTAGACAAAAAAATTAATTTACTAAAAGCAAACTGGTTGAGAATTTTGTTGAATAAATAAAATAAATTGAATAACTTTAATTAATAAAATTTAAAAAATTTAAAAAATCTAAAAATTTAATGAAAATTTATTTATTCAAAAAAATAAATAAAATATATTTAAAATTTTCATAACCAAATGTAATTTATATATTTATTTTAAAAAATATAATTTAAACGTATTTCATTTTTTTCATTTGAGTTGTTATACTGCTTTTTAGTTGAAAAAAAATGTCTAAATTAATGTTTTTTTAGTCGTTTAGGTATTGGATTTCTGAATGATTGAAAAACGTGACATATGACTGAGGCTAGATCATCAGTATTTGTTTTATTGGGTTAGAAACAAGAGACCGAATTCAATTGTATATATATATAAACCAACTCTAATGGTTTTGCTAGTAAATCTCTGTCGGTTTCAATGTGACAAATAAACATGCATTTATATATTTATTTATTCTTTTGAATATCCTAGAAACAGGTAATCCTATAAAAAATAAATCTTTATTGTAACATTTTAAATACTATTAACAAAAATAAAAAACATTTTATAAGTTCTTTTGAGTGCATGAAAAATAAGCTCTTTTTCCATTATTTGTTTTCTTTTATTTAAAGTATATTTTTTATTATTTATTCAAGTTTTTTTTCTTTGTAAAAAATACTAAAAAGAACATATTACTGTGAGACATAATTTTAAATATATATTGTTAAGCAAATATTTATAAATATTAAGTTTTATTTTTTTTTCCATACAAGTTGGTAGTCTGAAACTTTAACCACAAGCACACTGATAAATTATCTTGTGGTTGAATCTTTTGTGGCTTCTAAAAGTATCACCTTGCAAAAATCAATGAAGCTTTGTTGAAAAACTCAAGTTTATTTTTTTTTTAAATATTTTTTCTACGATAAATGTGAATTTTACTGTCATCGATTGGCTATAATATGGTTTACAAAAAAAAAAAAAAAAAAAAAACATGATTTTATATTATCCTAACAAATAACACGTCGACAAGTAAATTGTGAATGACACGGATATTTTTATTACCTACAAAAATCAGTTAGTAATAATTTCCTATCTATCATATATATAATTCACTTGTAATTTTTTTTTTTTTTCATATTTTTTTTCAAGTATATAAAATTATGCTCAACAATATATTCGACATGTGGCATCGTCATCAAAATTTTCCTGGGAAATTGAGCTACTCGGATTCATGAAAATGATAATAATAATAGTAAAAAAAAAAAAGGCAGAAGAGAGGAAAAAAATTGTCAACAAGCTGCTTCAACCTATTGACTCTACACCATTATAATACATATCTGTGGGTACAAATGAAACTACCGAAAGAGTATATTACGAGAAGGGCAAACATGGTTGTTATCACGGCACTGTGATAAGTGAGAGAGTTTTCAACCATCGAGGTGCATTAGTCAAGTACATGCTACACTTGAACAATAATCAAGTTTTTTTTTTTTTTTTACAACATTGCTCAGACTACATTACAACAAAAATAATAATACTTTATTTGAATAAAGCAGAGATTTTAATTTATTATTATTATTTCAAGAGTTAATGTAAAAACAATATAATGTCTGTTATATAACATTTTAAAAATGTATTTTATTATAATTAATTATTATTATTAAAAAATACTTGACTTTGAATTTTCATATTTTCTGCAGTTGGGTTGAATTATCAGGTGTAGTAATTAATTAGTTATTTTATTATTATATTTTTATTGAAGTGTGTAAATTTTGATGATTTAAATTTGTCATGATGAGCTAGCTTGTTTATTTTGTGCAATTAAAAAATTGAAATAATTATTGTAGAGAAAAAATTAATTTAATAAGAGACATTGGTATAGACTTTTTTTGAATAAATAAAATTATGAAAATTGAATGAATTAAATATTATATGTCAATGTTTATAAATATTAAAATAAAAAAATCTAAAAATTGAATAAAAAATTGAATAAAATCCAAAATAATGAAATTTTTAGAGAAAAAAAAATCAAGAATTTTTATTTAAATTTCGTATGAATTATGGAATGATAAAAAAAAATATATATATATTTGAGTTGAGAATAAAATTTCAACAAGAGAAAATATTCGTTGAAAAAAAAATAAAATATATCTAATAAGTTAGAATACTATAATTGGATAGTTAGTGTCCGGTACGTTATATTCCTTGGAAAAATTCAACAGAGTACTACTACTACTACCGGAACCGGATATCAGAGAACGTCTACTGTAAAAAGTTTTTTGTTACTGATGTTTATTATGGTCGTATATTGTATCTATACATTTTACAAAAGACATGCAATTATATTTTTTTTTCTTCTCATTATCATATCTATATAAATATCATTGTCAAAAATTTTTTAATAATATTCTATTATTATTTATGAATGTTTATATTTTCATTTTGCATTATTGTGTCTGTTTAAATGTCAACTTATTGTTTGTTAAATATTAATTGTTGACCTCAAAAATAACAATAAAAAATTAATAAATAAAATAATAAATGTCCATAGAGATGAGAAAAAATAATTTTATATTTTCAATTGTTTATTTTTGCTTGTTATTATTCAAGGTCAATTAACGAAACTGATCACAAAAATAAATTGGCATTTAAATTATTCCGATGCAAAAAAAAAATCAGACGAAAAAGTTTTATTTATATAAATCTACGAACGAAATTTATATCTTTTATTTTTTCTATCTGTAAAAGTTAAAAAAAAAATTGATTTTTAATTTGATACCCCCCTTCAGCTGAGTTTAAACATTACAATATAAATAATAAAAAAAATAAATAAATTGTTTTAAAAGGTACACGATTTATATATTACAAAACAATTGACAAATAATTTTTCAAAAAAATTTCAATAATATACATTTATCAATTTTACGAAAAAAAGCACACAAATATAAAAACACTTGCGATTGTTTATATTTATCGTGACAATATATAAAAAATAATGAAATAAATATCACAATTATTATTTTATTTATTATATAAATATAATACCATTTTTTTTTATTGAAAAAATAAATAAATAAAATGTATGACAGACCCTTTGATTATTTGTTGAATTAATTAATCTTATGCAATTTACAACTGTTGATATTAAATACAAATTTAACTATACAACGTATTTACATTGATCAATGACAAATATAAAAAAATATATTTTGTATACATGAAATGCTGAATTGATTTTGGATTAAATTTTCGTATGTTATATCACGATAATTAGCAGTGGGTACATGTTACTATCCATACAAATGTGAATTTTGTAAAACATTCATTTGGAGATTATTTTACAGTATGACAGTATAGTTTGTTGAATACATACAAAAAAGGTAAATTGTCATGATGTTAATCTGTGAATGTATATATTTATCAATTAAATTCAACAAGATATTTAATTTGAATATCAAAATTCAATCATTAAAAAAATTAATAAAATTGATATCTTTTTTTAAAAAATTAATTTTACTGATTAAAAAATACTTTTAAGATGATTAATTTTCTTTTTTAAAATTAGAGTTGTATTACTGATACATCAGATATTTAATTTTGATAATAATAATTTGTTTTTTAATTAAATTTCTTTAAAAAGAAAAAAGTAGTCATGAAAAAAAAAAAAAAAAGTAAATTTTTAATAAATTATTTTTGAGTTACTGGAATTTTTAATTTAATTTCCACAAAAAAAATCGAGAAAATTTTAATCTTTTTGTTAAATGATGAGTGTTTTTTTCAAGGTATTATTATCATTGGAAAATCATTGTACTTATTTATGTCGTATCTACAGAGGCAATGTTTAATTATTCACAGTGTCATAATCATACAGTACGAGTAAGGATGTACATTTTGCTTACAGCATACAAAGCCGGATACAAAACGGAAGTTTTACTATTTTCAGATTAAATATAGGAAAGACGGAAATATCATTAGACAGGTATCAATTTGATATACTGATAGAGATAATTATCAATTAAATTGATCAACAAATTATCATCGACAACACGGTAATAATTAATCATATTGATACAACAAATATTCGATAATTATTATTCAAATTTAATTGAACAATTAAACACAAAAATTATATCGATTTACTGATAATATATATTTTTTACTATTTTTATCCATCTATGTTTTACAAATAATCAATTGTTGACTTTTTTTTTAAACTGGCACTAAATGGTATTTTTTTTTTTTTTCGTTGTTTTTCATTTTTATAAAAATAACAAGACAAAATAATACAATGAAAAAAAAATAAATATCGTGTATGATGTTTTTAATCTATTTTAAAATAATGAATATTTTTATTTTTTTTTATTTTACATGGAATGCTTGGTTATGTAACCAATAAAGCATCCGATCAAAAATTTAAAATAAATTGGCTTCAAATATTCAATTGATTTAGAATTAAAAAAAAAAAATTATTAATAATTCAAAAGCGTACAGGCTGGTGGAAAAAAGGTTATAAAAATTTTTGAGTAATAAGCTGAATTTATTGTTAATATTTTAATAAAAATTATTTAAATATTTTATGGAGTGGAGTAGAAATAATACAAAAGAGTTTATTGTATTATAACCTTTCGAGGAATTATTATTAGTAACTTTTTGTTTTAATTTTTGTATTGGGATTTTTATTTTATTGCTAAAGAGTTTGTTATAATTTTATGGGAAAAATATAGACATCAATATCAATCAGTATACAATCATTGATAATTGTTTGGTATTTTAATTTTGTTTTTTTTTTCTATTTTTTAATGCTTATAAACTAAAATAACTCGGATTGATTATCATCAGTTTATTATCATAGCAACACAAGCTAATTATTAATTAATGATTTTTTTTTTCTTATTAAATGTCAATGACCGAGAACAATTATCTGATTGATTTTAAAATAATAGGTCATTTGTTTGTATTATTAATATTTTTCCAAATAAAATCATGTCTAAATTGTAATTACGTGTTTTTTTTATTATCACAAAAGAAAAATTAAAATATAAAAATTAAAAAAATTTATGAAAAAAAAATTGCTGCTTATTAAAATTGAGTTTGTGTAATTTTTTTTTTAATACAATTCACAATTTTTAATGGATGTATTATTATACTTTTTTTTTATTACTATCAGATAATAATAAAAAAAAAAAAAAAAATCTTATTGTTAAAATTGAACCAATTAAAATTTAAGATTAAATATTTAAATAAATATTTTTTGTTGTAGTTTTTATGGTTTTTTTTTTTATTGAAAAAAAATTAGATGAGATGATTTATTTATTTTAATAATAAAATAATTAAATAAGGTTTCTTTGAACAAATGTAACCAGTAAAAAGTAAAGATTCAAAATATTTATTATTATTTTTAAATAAATAATTAAGAAATAATGAAAAAAAATTATATAAATATATTATTATGTATTTTTTTTAATTGTCCTTACTCCTTGGTGATTTTTTCATCGAGAAAAAGTAAAGTTGTCGCGTGAGAATTATTAGCTTATAAGTTTAATAACTGAAACAATCACCTTTGGTCTGATTATATAGTGTGAGAGTTCAACTATATACGTCACAATTAAATTTAACAACTGTACTGAATGTATCATTATTATTTGCATGGCCAGAGTGGCACGATACAAAAATAACTTTGTGGTCAGAATATTTGTTATTCTCAGTTATTTTTGTATCCTCTTTTTCCATTTTTTTTTTTAAAACTTTTATAAAAGTCATTATGTAAAATTATTTATTAAAATAATTAATTATAATTTTGTAATATATTTATCCCCTCAACTATATAAAATTATCAGAAAAAAAAAAAAAATTACGCTAATCAATTTAAACATATTTTTGGAGTTTTATAAATAATTATATTTTAATTTTGATAATTAAAATTTATAATTATTATTTAATTTATAAAAATAGATCATTTGTTAAAATTAATTTTAATCACATCACTTATCTTTATTAAATTTTTTTAAATTGATAAAAAATTTTAATAAATAAAAATTGATCAAAAATAAAAATAATTTAAAATTAATAAATGAAATTGTAATTTTGATTGTAAAAATTTTTTAAAAAAGTATATTAATTATAAAAAATTAAAAAACAATAAAATAATTAAAAGAAAGAATTTAATTTTCATTACAAAATTTTATGCTTAAAAAAAAAAGCCTTTTTTTTATTTTTGGTTTTTCATTTTCATTGTTATTCTTTTATATACAATATGAATTGTAGTACATACCTCAAAATAACTTGTGAAAGCAACTAACGAGCAACAGTGTCCACGCAGTCACCATATACAACGTCAAAAGTGTCCTACGTCTTCATTATTTTTATTGATTGACGCTGATTGTCGTCATACCGGATGAAAAACGAACATTCTTGGTAAAAAAATGGCAAAACACGATTGGATACTTTAGTAAAAAAAAAAAAAATATATATTTTCAATTTTTTTTTTCTTTGTATTTTCACTTCAATGCTTTAATTATAACTTTTTAACTCAATAAAAAGAAAATAAATAAATACAAAAATAAAAAAAAATATTTATTAATTAAATTATTATTATTGTCATATTTTTTTTTAAATTAAAAATAAATAAAAATTTAAAAATATCTGCAAAATTAGACTGTTGAAAAATTACGTTATTTTAAAAAGTTTATGTATAAAATTATAATGAATTTTTAAATAGACAATTTGTTTTATATAATGTTGAAAAACAATGAAGAGAATATATGAAAAGATATTCTTCAAGTGAAAGAATATAATAATTATTTTTATATATTTTTTTCCTTTGAATACTTAATAGTTGACTAAAATATAACTGCTTGAGAAACATTGATTTATTCATATAAATTAAACACTTGACTATATTCTTAGATTTTCTTTGTGTCTTATTCAAAATGATATCATATTTATAATGACATATCTTTTCTACATAAGGCATTCTCAATATGACAAATAATTTCAAAGATAAAAATAAAATATATCAGTTTCAATAAGATCTAGATATCTTTGAATAATATATTATTGTCTATAGACAAATTTCATGATAAATCATAAAGAAAATTAATCATTTTTATAACAACAATCATTTAAAGAAAAAAAAAATAAAGTAAAAGTAATTTTTTAAAGAAAAAAGTAAAATAAAAAAAAAAAAAAGATACAACTGTTGAAAAATTTGTCAAAATTTATGAGAAGCTCGAGATTTTCAAATTAAGTTTCACTAAGACAACGAGCAAGTTGTTGTGTAGTATGAACATGATGAAAATTTTGTATCTTTATATATACTGTATAGATATAGTTCACGGGATAGTACCATCAGGTGTGCATTTATTTTATGAGTATGACACAAATATACATGCTAAAACGACAACCATCCAAATGAAGTACTTCATACAAAACTCAAGTACTGTAAATGATAAATGATTTTAGTTTAAAAATTTATTATAAAAAGAAAAAAAAAAAAAAAATGAATTGAAGTGTTTTTTTTTGTTTTCAATTAGTATTAATATTAAATGAGCATGAAATTATTTTGATGTAAAATTAAATATTATATTTGGAGAAATATAGATGTCAAAATTTAACAATGGATGACTGAATTTTCTGTATCAGCGATATGTTGTAATATAATTAATCGCAGTGTCAAATATTCAATTAGTTTGAAAATCACAATAATCACATGTTGTAAATTATAAATATATAAACGTCTAGAGTTTAATTATCAGCGAAAATAAATTTATGGATCGATGCTTGCATATTGAGAAATAAATGACATGCTGAAAAACAGAGTTTGTTTTTTTTTTTTTTATCATAATTTATTCAATTTTTTTTACGTTAAGGATGTCTTCTGACGTTATGATAATTATTTTACTGTAATTTTTGGTTCAATTATTATCGTATGAGTATCAAAAACTTTTTGATTTATTTTATATGAATTTAAAAAATTTTATTTAATACTATTTTTAATTTTTTACAAAGAATAAATGTCAAAAATTTTTTAATCATTAAAAATTAAATGCCCTTTGATGTACTAAAATTTTAACAAAAATGAATTTAAAAATAAAATGTTAATTTAATTTTCTTTTAATTTAATTTTTAAATTAATTTTTAATTTAACACATTTTAATTTTTAATACTAATTGTGTGACACATTTTTTCAAGTGTCAAATTTGAGCTAAATGTGAATAAATAAAAACTGAAATGAATATATTTTAAAAATGAAAAAAAAATATAAATAAAACAATCTTGTTAATAAAAACCATTAATTAGGATTAATTAAATTTTATAGTGACTAAATTATTTATTTAATTTATCAAATTACTATTTAATAAAATATGCATTGCTTAAATTGTACGAGCTTGCGAATCATGTCATGTTATTTATTGTGTCTTATGTTTCAATTAATTTAATTTATTGATTATTAATCTTATTTAAAAATCTATAAACTATTTAATTCAAAATACAAAATTATTCTTCAAAGTATATAAAATATTGAATGTAAAAATATTTTTTTTTAAATTATAAAAAATAAATAAAAAATTGAAAATAACTTGTTAGGTTGAATGGCCCAACATGGTAGCAACTTTACTATTGCAATATATTGCAATATGACATTATGCACCATACTCAGAGTATGACAGGGTATTATCCCCACGCAGTTTTAGATTTCCATATTGCGGTAACGTGATATTACATGAAAATCGAGGGTATAATTATGAATTCACGATTAAACGTCTGGTTGCTATACAAGTACAGAGAAAAAAACTAAATAAAAAAAAAAAATATATATAAATAATATATATAAAAACCATATTTACTTTTTATTTAAATTTTTAAATTAATATTTCTTTTTACAATAAAACAAAAAATTAATTGTCTGTATTGTCAATGAATTTAAAAGTAATTTAAAAATAAAAAATAGCATTACATAAAATGTTATATATTATATTATTTAAATTATTTTCTTTTTTTTATAAACAATTGTATTTAAAAATAATTACAGATTGATAAAAAATAATGTCAAGTTATTTTTTCTTTCTTTTCTATATTATTTGTTTATTTATCAAAACAGCACATGCGCATCTAAAAATTTATTCTGATTGTACAGCCCCACGACAGTAACTGCCAATTCGTAGTTTTTTGATTTTACTTCAGGCACATGCAGGTATACACATATATAATTTTAGTAACATTGAGGCACTCTAACGTCACGCATGCAGTCTAGTACAGTAAATATATACTGATTTTGAAAACGATAGTTAACGTGAAATCTCAGAAAATATGTATACAGACTTGAAAACATTTTTTTTTATATTTTTACCAACATTTTTAAAAACTTGAAAACAAAAATTGCTTGGAAATTAATAACACACATATCATGTTATTTATATTTTATTATGTATTTTATTATTATAAAAATATTTATAAATTTACCAAGAATTATTTTATTATAGATATTTAAAAAAAAAAAATATATGATTGGCAGACACGAGTCGATACATGTTATTTTTCAGTAGTAATATCGAAATTACTTTGCTGATATATATACCTATTATTTATATAGTCATGCATGTATAGAAAAAAAAAAATATATAATACAGAAAAGTTGAATAAAAAATTGGTGTTTATAATAAAGAAGCTTTTTAGATATAAAATATACGGCTATACATTTCAATAGAAAAACAGGTTGTGCCTCAAAGGCACCATCAATGTGTTCCCGAGGGTGCAATTTTCGGCTGGTGAAGAGAAAAAAACTGCGAGAGAGAAAGAGAGAAGAGAAAATGAACCAAAGCAAAGGGTCAACGGTGCGTATCATGGGCAGTTTTTGACTATGCAATAAGATACCATCCCGACCTTTTTGGCCTGGTTGATCCAGCATTGCAATTTACATAATACCAGCTTTCTCGTTATGCACGTATTTAACTTCAACGCGGTTTGCCCTTTTTATTAGTTTTTTTTTTATTCTAGAGAGTTTATAGCAAGATGGGTCAATCATAATATGTATATACTTTGACCAGCTAAAAGAAAAAGCCACTTTGAATTTTTTTTTTTTTTTTTGTGAAGGGTGAATTCTATTAAACTGACTGCTCTTTATTGTAAATGATGTACGACACATTATGTGTATATTATACAAATGGCTAAATCCATTTTATAGTAGTCAAAATTTCACCCTGAATGAAAATGTTTCAGTCAAAATAATTTGAAAAAAAAAATAATCATTTTATAATGATAAATTTCAATTAAAAATAATGATTTTTATCTTAAGATTATGAAATACATAATTTGTTTTTTAGATTTAAATTTTGTATTTCACAAATCACCTAATTTTTGTAATTTTTTTTTTTTTGCAAGTATGTGGTTAGCTGTTACGAGGTCGTAACTCGAAGCTATATAACGCGTGAAACTTATTAAGTTTGTGAAAGACGCAGAAGACTACATAAAGGTTAAAACTTGAAATACTAAAATGAGTATTATATATAACGATACGAAATAGAGGGCATCTTGTTAACTAAGCATTACAAAAAAACCAAAAAAAAAACAAAAAAGAAATTGCTGATCAATCTAGCACTTCACTCGACTACGTGACACATTTATATCGTGACAATCGGCACAACTCCCCTGACTGTTTTCTGATAACGTGTATACATTGAGTATATATATATACAGTGAAAACTATTTTCAGAATAGTCTTGCTTTAACAAACAAAACTGGACAAGTGAGTCGAGCCCTTTTGTGTCCTCCTACATTTTGAACGTGCTAAACGAGAAATCGTCCTTTGGGCTCAATTCGTCTTTGCTGCTGTTTCAGCTAATCTGTATGGTTTACAAGATGAATTGGTAAATTTGATTTTGATTATTGTGTTATACAAGTGGATTGTTTGGATAATACGTTAACTTGATTAACAAGTGATTGCTTCGTTTGCTTTTTTTTATTTTTAGAAAAATAAATAGAAGCTTATAAAGGCACTCTATAGATTTCAATTATTTTTTTTTTTATTAAATAAATTTTTAGCAAGACAATTTATTCATCAATTTTTCAAAAAATTCATTAGCCAATTTTTTTATTTTCATTCTTACTTATTTTTTTTTTTATATATATACATTAGAATCGTACATGTTGAGTTGGTTTTTTCCCTTTCAATTTCTATACACTAGAACGTC
>MKYW01000003.1:1338491-1356313 GCA_015776835.1 Aphidius ervi | reverse complement strand
ATTAAATAAATTTTTAGCAAGACAATTGATTTATCAATTTTTTAAAAAATTCATTAGCCAATTGTTTTATTTTTATTATTATTATAAACACGCAAATACAAATAAAATTTAAGACTAAAAATTTTATTTTTATACAGCCCATAAATTTATTTAATTGGACTTGGAAATACAAGGTCATTAGACAACAGGGCTGTTTTTATTTCTATTATAAAAAGAAGAAAAAAAATATATAACTTTTGAAATAACTCAATATAAGGTCTTTTTATTATTTTTTTTTTTTTTATGGGAATATAAACCATCTGGCTTATTTTGCAAAGAATTTGAAACTCTGTATTATTTTATATATTATAAAAGATACCGAAGCGAGACGAGATGAAATTTCAAAATGTCATTTGAATAGTGTTTCTGTTTCACTTTGGTTTTTCATTTATTACATGTATTTTTATTATTATCAGTAACACAAAGTGCAGACTCAAAGATACAATTATGTTACACTTATTATTATATGAATTTACAAAATATATTTATCGAAATGAAATTACACGCGGAAAATAAAAATAAATAAAAAATTATTTATCAACTGCGAAAGACAGTTGCTACTCAGATATATTTTTTTTCTGCATTTGAAAAGGAAAATTAATAATTTTTTCTCAACAGAAATATAAGAATATATATTTTTTTTTAAATTACCAGACATTTTCTACAATTTTTATTCTTTGGAGCGTGTTTTTGTCATGCTCATAATTAATCAAAAGAAATTCAACTGTCAAATTTTTAAATTAACATAAAATTAAATTCAAAGATTAAAATATCATCATCAAATTAATTAATCAATTGTTTGCTGTGAAATTAAAAAATTCAAATATAGAATTTTAAGTAGATAATAAAATTAATAAACCAATGAAAGAGAAAGTTAAATTTTCCATTTTTTCTGTATCACAAATAAACGAAGATAAAAAAAAAAACAACGTCCAATTGTTCGATATAAATAACCTACAATATTCAACAATAAAAAAACAAAATATCAAGAATTTTAAATAAACATTTTCTAGCCAAACAGTAATACATTATTTTTGATTGTTCGATTTATCAAAATAAGTATCAATAAACTAGTTTATCTAAAACTGCGAGTCAATAATTTAAAAAATAAAATAAAATATACATTTTTATAAATATTTGTTTTAAAAATTTTCAAGAAACCACGTTAGTGTTTACTTAAAAAAGTATAAAAGAATATATAATAGTGATTGAGTTCTATGAAAATTGTTTATAGCCAACTGCCAAGTATAGTGCTCTAGTACTTGAGGCGGCAGACTGACCGGCGGCTGCCACGACTATTGAATTATTAATCTTACAGCGTCTATTCGTACATTGCGCCCACCAAGTCGCACATGAATCTAACATTTTCATATATATGTTACTGTATCGCTATTGACATTCATTTCCAAGAAAACCTTCATACTTTCTCTGTATTTTTATTATTTTTATATATTATATTTATATATTTTATTAATCCTTATACAAACTACATTTCACGATTTGAATATCCATATTTATAGCCAATGAGTTTAAGGTTACAATAAATAGCCATTTCTGCGAAAGAAAAAAAAAAATTGAAATGAAATAAAGCATTCATTTATTCAGTAATCCAGACAATTGTCTACTCGATATAAAAATTTTCAAATCAAATTACAATTAATCTTTAAAAAAGAAAAAAATCTATCACCAAGAAAAAATAAAATTCCGAGTAATTAATAATAAAAATAGCTAATTAATCTTTTAATTAATAACAATAACAACTAATTATTCAATTTATTATATTTATTATATTTAAAAAATGTATGTAATTAGAAAAAAAAATTATAATAATTCAATAAATATCAAAGTATGATAAATTGATAATCTAAATTTGATATTGACTGTTTACCATCACATTGGTTGGCTTTGATAAACCCATATGTGTACAAAAAGTGGTTACAGTATATATATTATATAACATGTATATATTTTTTTGTATGGTTAAATTTTAGATGGACATATGGTACCAGTATCAAATAACATATCGTCTATACAACCATTGTGATACTGATATACAAATACCACGTGTAAAACATACAGCTTATATATTTGTAAATGGATATTTAAATATACATATATATAAATTTACAAAAGTTATAGTGTACAAATACGTATATATATATATTGGACACGTCTAAACAGTTGGCACGCCATGCGTTATGTTAAGAAGCGCAGTTAATTACGTAGATAATTTCTAGTCGTATGTTTGCGTGCTGCACATAACGAGCTTCCGACTTTAAAAAAGGGGTAAATAGAGGGGGTGAGAAAAAGAAGAAATTTCACCGTGTCAGTCAATCTGTCTTAATGACCAAAGACCCAGTTGGGTGCATGTTATCTCAATGATATAATAAAAAGATTTTAAAAAAAAATTGAATCTTTTTCATATTAAATTTTGTATACATATTTTTTAAATTAATATATCATATTTAAATGAATATTAAAAATATTTTTTATATTTATAGCTTATTGTTTATTAATTATTAAAAATAATAAAAAATATTTTTACTAATTTTTATATTGTTTTTAGGACTACTGTGTATATATTCTGTTGAAATTTAAATAAAAAAAATAAGTTGAAAACTTGTAACTTGGCTCTTTAGATCAAACTTCAAAATTTTCATGAAAATTACGAGTAAAAGGAGTGAAACATGGTCTTGAATGGGACGTATTTAACGAGGTCATTTTTCATACTAGTGTATCCTTAAAGCTGTCGTACTCTATCGTTGTCCAGGGTCTTTTCCTGAATAGACCAAAATGTTCATTCTAGATATATATATAATTTCAAATATAGCATTTATACCTGACACAGTATTAAATCCAAAAAGCCATGAATACAATTACATTAAAATTGAAGTTTATTTGTTTTTCTATTTTATTTTATTTTTTTATTTTAATATACCAAGTAGATAATTTATTTTCTGTTAGTGATATTAAAAAACGACTGAGTGTATGTACTAATGACTCGATAATTATTCATTTCTCTTTCTTCGTTTTATTATTAGCATGTTTTTTTTTTTATTTTTAATTGTACATCATGGATATTGGATCGATGTATGGCTCAACGATTTCAATTTCTTAATTGTGTTTAATTAAATTTGTACCAGATGGTCATCCGTAGTATTAACCTAGTTTCCTGATCAAGCCACAAATTACTATATACATTATGGTATCTAACAGCTTTGGATTTGGCAACACCATCACTATTGATTACCCATGATAACTGATCAATATGTTATAATACAACTTTATAAATTATAACAGTCGATTATCATTCAATCTTATTCATATGCAACTATCTATAATAATTATTGACTTAATCATTAGGTCCATTTGTTTATCACTTGAGACTGGATTACGTTTACAAATGAAACTGTATTAATAACAAAAAAATTTTTTTAAAAATATTTATCTATTTTAAGTCACTATTCTTACAAGCTTTTAGAAATGAAATTTTATTGATTCTATCGTTTATAAATATAGTTTGTATAAAAATACATCAGAAAATACGAAGAAATTTTTTTTCATATTGAATTTAAAAATGATAAAAATAAATGTTTATAAAAAATAAATTCGATAAGTTTTTTTTTAAGTAATGAGATTTTCAGAGTGACAGAATTTTAAAAAGAAAAAAATAGGTAATTCATTAATGCAGATTAAAAAGCAAATGTTAATAAATTATTGTAAAATTTGATGTCATTAAATTTGTAAAAAAAAAAATTTTTAAAAAGCATAAAAAAATGATAATTAGTATGTTAAGAGTACCAGTAAAATAAAAAAATGATGAAATAATTTTAACTAGCAAATATGGCCTGTTTAAAAGGTCACATAAAAGATTAATAATATTATTATAACGGTGGATTTAATTTTTTGCTAGCTTTATAAGCTCAAGATCTCTTATTGAATCAGATATTATTTTTACTT
The DNA here is from genome assembly GCA_015776835.1 of Aphidius ervi. Taxonomy (NCBI): domain Eukaryota; kingdom Metazoa; phylum Arthropoda; class Insecta; order Hymenoptera; family Braconidae; genus Aphidius; species Aphidius ervi. The sequence continues at coordinate 1,352,314 of MKYW01000003.1, read as the reverse complement.
CAAAAGCTTAAACTAAATGTATAGAAAAAAAATATATATATAAATTTATATCATTGAAGATATTAAAAACTGAATAAAAAATAATATTTTACCCAAGAGTTTATTTTTGTATTCTATTTTTATTTTACTACTGTTAATTTTTTTTTTATAAATTTACAAAATTTAATTTAATCTCAAATAAATAAAGAATAATTAAAAATATTGCAAGTTGTTTTTTTTTTTTTATTTATAAAAAAATTCAAGTTAAAAAATTGAGAAAATAAAATGCCAATATTAACAATCCGAGTAATTACGGTTTTTTTTTTCTACAAATTTTTGATGACCTCTGGGGAAATCACTGAAATTACAAAAACATTTTGGTGACATATACAAAGTCTATGATTTTTATTGGATTGCAAGCAGTATGACAATAATGACATTTGATTTATTTTATAAAACATTTGTAAATATTCTTGTTTTTTTTATTTAATTTACAGTCTTAAAAAGTGATTTTAAATTGATAAATTAAATTTGACACATCTCCTCGAATCCTATTGAAAAAAAACTATCTAATTTTTTTTGATATGTTTCAAATGGATTTTTTTTTTTAAATTTAAAATATTCACATGCATGTAAAATATTTCAGGCATCTTTCAGACAATCTATCGATAAAAAAAAAAAAAAAAATTGGCTATATATATATCAGTTACTTAGACACCAGACTTGCATACAAGTGTAACAACCCTTTTTGCTTGAAAATAACAACAACATTATTTGTCAAATAACTGAATAATATATGTCAGTCAAAAGCATCAATGTACAATTGTCGAACAAAAGTTTTCATGTTCGCGTGTATTATTGTGTATAAGACAGTGCCTAAACATACAAAGCGTATTATTTTTCTCCCCTTATGTAAATTGAATATATATATACATATATTGTGTATATGTAGGATGTCACACGCCGATTTAGACATCCACTTATGTGGGCACTGTGAACGTCAGGTACTATTTTACTGTATGCTTGCATGTCTCAACGATAGTGGGACAATCATCACGATGTTGATTTCAATCTACTGAATAGACCAAGCCCAAGTGCCACTCGTTAATACAAATACATTTACTATATATATATTCTTGTAATATCACAATTATAATTAGCCAGTTATAATGACATTTACATATATATTTTACCATCCCAGATAATTCATATTTATGAAAAAATATGTTTACTAAATATTGATGAAAAACTACATCACATGTCTGTTATAAAAAAAATGTGTATATTATTATTTCTTTTTTTTTTTTATAAACAATTCATCAGCTTATTGCATGTATGATTTTCTTTTTTTTTTTTTTTCATACAGTTGAATCGATAAATTTTATAATTCTTTTGTTTATTATTTTGTTTTGAAAAAGATATAATAAATAATAATAATTTAAATTTAGATTGAATGAAATAATTTTATTGAGTTGACTTAATTAAACAATTAATTGTTTTTTATATTATTAAATTGGATTTTTTTTTATCTAAAATATAATCAAAAAGTTTTTATTTGTATATTAAATTGTTTTTAAAAAATTCTAAAGAACAATTGGTTGTATATAATTTTTAAGGGGTAATTTGCAATAGCTTATAGTCTATTTGTTATACAATTGAATCAATAAATAATAATTTATGATTCTTTTGTATATTATCTTGTTCCCAAGAGAGATGAATAATAATAATTTAACCCCAGTCAAAATACCAGCTCATCTCTCATTCATCATCAATCCTCCCTTCACTTTATATGTGTTTTATATTTTTTTTTTTATTATTATTATAATAACGTTTTACTTTGTTGGGACGATTTATTTTTTTCAAGTCATTGATTTTTAGATGCCTCCAGGCGTACATTCATTTACATAATATATAACAATGTAAACCCTGTGATCGTGCAAAATAAAAAATTTATAAAAGTTAAAAATTTAAAGAAAATGGAAAATTGTATTTAAAAATATATAAATCAAATGGCCAACAATCAATTTAACATTTTGGAATTGTATTTGGTAACAAGTTTACCAATAAAACCACCAAGGGTATATACAGTTTCAGTTTTCATGCAGGTATTTACCACATTCATCGAGAAAATTGATGAAATTTTACCATTGTATTATTAGTTTGTTAATAATTTGACATTACAATATTATTTTTAAATAATTAACAAGTTATTGATAAATTTAACAAGATATTTTAAATTTCATATACATCTCAATTATTAATTTTATAAATAAAAGTTTTTAATATTAACTTTAGTTGACAAAATAATTTGTCATAAAACTTTAATAACAAAAAAAAGAAAAATTACTTTTTACTTTTAAAGTTTTTTATATGTTCTATTGGAAACAAGATTAGCGCACAGTTTAATCAACTCTTAGTTAAATCACAAAGTCAATAGAAATTTCATGAAAACTAGATGATCAAAAAAAAGTTTTACAAATTTGTGGCTAAATTTCAATCTGACAGATAATATTTAAATTTATATTTTCTACGTAAAATAATAATAATTTAAAAAAAAAAAAATTACATTTTTTATATCAGTATTATTATCAAATAATCAAAGTTTATTTTTAAATAAAATTTACTCTTTTGATATGAAATATCCATGAAATTACTGTTAAAAAAAAAAAAGGAGAAAAAAAGAAAAAAAAAATGACCATGTTTTCCAAGAATTGGCTGGTTTAAAAACTGTAGAATAAAAGTTGGTGCATACATGAAAATATTACTGTTCTTTGTAAACATTCAAGATAAAAGAACATCACACAGTTTGTTCTATTTGAATATTCCTTTTTTGCATATTATAGGTTAGTACCAAGTAGTATTATTATTACAGTACCATCATAATATTATGCTTGTTTTAAATTCAAATATTTTCATTGTATTGTATATTATAAAATTGTAATATACATATTTTTCATTTTTTTTTTTTAAATCAGTATTATAATTTTATTTCATTTAAAAATTATTGATTGTTTATATAATATGATTCTAAATGAAAAAAAATAAGCTAATTCATATCAAGTTTGTGAATTAAATTATAATACAATAATGGGACAACAATGTATATTTACATAAAAACGTGGTTAGAAATTACGAAAAGTCTCTGCGAATAAACTTGATGAGTTTGTATTTGCCCAGGGCAAATCTGACAACTCATATCCAGAAATTACACATGAAAATACAGTAATATTGTTATCCAGTTATCTGTATATATATTTTGTTAAAGTTGTTAATATTTGTAATCAGCTTTTCCGTATATATAAAGAGACACACAAATGCAACTATCATATATACATAATATTCGTATGCCCCACATATTGCCATCACTATTGTTCATTTTATTTTATGACTTTTTGTATTTTTTTTTTCCATTTTATAATAACTGCATTATTTTCAAATTATGAATGACATATCAAATCATCATTTTTTTATTTTTGAATATGATATGATGATAGTATCCTGAAATTGGTTTCAAAATAAAATTCTTTTTTTTTTCGAATATTTATTATAATAAAATATGTAGCGAAAAAAAAAAAAAATATGATGCACTTCATATACATGTAATTGGCAAGTAAATATATATATTTTATTGATTTTTTATTGAATGGTGCACCAAGAGTCCGATGTTTGCCGAAAAAAAAATAAAAAAAAAATTGCATAAAAAAAAATAAAAATAAATATTGCATACAAGAGGATTGCATCACTACGAAAGAGTACAAATAAAAAAAAAAAAGTAAAATAGATCTGATGCTTATAAATATACAGAAAAAAAAAAAAATGCGAATGTAGAGATATAGGTTGTGAATATGCATATAGTATTGCTGATCGAAATTGGATGATATCAAATTGCGAATCGGCCGTGGGATTGGAATATGGCATATATATTTAAAATGGGAATGACGCGGTGGCGATATAGAATATGGCTAGCATAGAATGAATGAGATATATGTATATTGTACAGTGGCAATGGAAAATGGGCAGAGTGTTTGAGTGAGAATCGAGAAATAGGAAAGAGTCATTTGTACCACGAGGCGCGAGGTCGTCCTGGCGCCCAACGATTGCGTGCACGCCTTCTTTCCGTACAAGCCTGTCGTTCGCACGCTCAAGGCACCCTTTAAACTACCAGGGGTAGATAACTTTTTATTCTTTCACTTTTATTTCACTATTTTTTCTTTTTTTTATTTTATCCTTCTCTTTCTCTCTCAGTTAACGGGCCGATCTCTGATTGAATCCTCGTTTCAAAAGTTTCGTTGTTCTAGACGACGAATTGTTTGATAACTGTGCTAGATCGACAATCGGCAAGCGAATTATACGAACGAAAGAAAAAAAAAAATGATAAAATCATTGATTGTATTTGATCCCTCATCCGGAGACAAAAAATGAATCAACCGTAAAAATAGCATTGTATTTATCTGTCTCTATTATAATCAACTGAATAAAGCTGTTGAAAAATTTTGCTGGTTTGAAAAGATATATAATATAGTAGCGTGCATGGAAATATGATTGTTTTTNTTTTTTTTTTTTTTTTTTTTTTTTTTTATTTTCATCAAAAAAAAAACTAAGTTTTTTGGGGGACTTAGAAAATAATTTTATTCTCGAAAAAAACTAAGTCCCCTAAAAAACTTTAAATATTTTGAAGTGCAACAATTATGAGAATATTTAAACAATAATTATATTAAAAAATTAATATAATTCATATTATTACTATAGCAACAATTAATAGAAAAAAAAATACCATTTGCCAATATCTATTTAATTAATTATGGCAAATGTTTGTATGGAAATAATGTTGCAAAATAAATTAATACGCAGACTAGATTATTTTTACAGCATTATTTTCTATTAAAAAAAAAATTACTCTGTCAAATAGCCGTAAGAATAATCTAGTGTGCGTATTAATTTACTTAGCAATATTATTTCCTTAGAAACATTTGCCATAATTAATTAAATAGCTATTGGCAAATTTTTCTGAGGAAATAATATTGCTAAGTAAATTAATACGCAGACTAGATTATTTTTACATCTATTTGACAAAGTAATTTTTTTTAAATAGAAAACCATGCTGAAAAAATAATCTAGTCTGCGTATTAATTTACTTAGCAATATTATTTCCATAGAAAAATTTGCCAATAGCTATTTTATTAATTATGGCAAATGTTTCTAAGGAAATAATATTGCTAAGTAAATTAATACGCACACTAGATTATTTTTACGGCTATTTGACAGAGTAATTTTTTTTGAATAGAAAATAATGCTGTAAAAATAATCTAGTCTGCGTATTAATTTATTTTGCAACATTATTTCCATAGAAACATTTGCCATAATTAATTAAATAGCTATTGGCAAATTTTTCTAAGGAAATAATATTGCTAAGTAAATTAATACGCAGACTAGATTATTTTTACAGCATCGTTTTCTATTAAAAAAAAATTACTTTGTCAAATAGCTGTAAAAATAATCTAGAGTGCGTATTAATTTATTTAGCAACATTATTTTCTTAGAAAAATTTGCCAATAGCTATTCAATTAATTATGGCAAACGTTTCTAAGGAAATAATGTTGCTGAATGAATTATAGCGCAGTCTAAATTATTTTTACAGCTATTCGACAGAGTAATTTTTTTTAAATAGAAAACGATGCTGTAACAATAATCTAGTCTGCGTATTAATTTACTTAGCAATATTATTTCCTTATAAAAATTTGCCAATAGCTATTTAATTAAATATGGCAAATTTTTTAAGGAAATAATATTGCAAAGTAAATTAATACGCAGACTAGATTATTTTTACGGCTATTTGACAGAGTAATTTTTTTTTAATAGAAAATAATGCTGTAAAAATAATTTAGTCTGCGTATTAATTTTCTTAGCAATATTATTTCCTGAGTAAAATTTTCCAATAGCTATTTAATTAAATATTTAATTTATTAATTATGATAAAAATAGCTAACGAAAGGATGTGGCCAAATAAATGAATTTATAGTCTAGCTTATGTGAACAAAATTCCGAAATCTTTCAACTCGTCAAAATGGTCTCGCGCGTTAGGGCATCGGTTTAGTATATAGGTAGTCGTCAGATCGCACACGGGTAGGATATAAATTAATGTAAAACACACACACTCAAGGCCTTCTCACAAACATATAAAATAATAAATATAAAAAACGCAAATTATAATCTTTTTTTTAAGCCGTTTCTATAAAGACATTTTAATTTAGAATTTTAGGCTTATGCAGGACGATCGTCTTTATTTAAAGAAAATTTTTATTTCGTATTTTAGGCTTATGCAGGACGATCGTCTTTATTTACAGAAAATTTTTATTCCGAATTTTAGGCTTATGCAGGACGATCGTCTTTCAAAATTCTTTATTCATTCAATTTCCTTTAGCCTGCATCGTCCTGGAAACTGCACAAATAAGGACGATTCCAGGCTAAAGAAAATTTTAGGACTAAAATATTTCAACACGGGATGACATCAATTTTTTATACATCAATATAATAATTTATTTTAAAACAAGACTTTTAGAGATAATGGAAAAAAAAAAAAGAAAGAAGAAATGTCTGAATGTCAAGGCACAAAACAAAAATATCTACCACGCAAGGTGAATGTGTCACGAAATTGTACTTTGGACTTGAAGTAACCGTGATTAACGTGACAAGCAACGGCGTATAGTTGCCACTACCATTTTTGTTGCACTCAGTCTCTATCTTCTTTATTTATAATTGAATAATCAAGAAAAAAAAATTTTTTTTATAAAAAAACAACAATTTTTAAGTGAAATGAACGCGTATATACACGTAATTGACCTATTTTATTTGTTTATTTAACAACAAACGTTTGGGTTGAAGATTTAAAATATGGATAATATTAAGGGGGTTTCGTTTTATATATTCACAAATTTTTATAATTTTCCAGCTTTGCGTTTGATGCATCAAATGTTAAATGAATAAATAAAATAAAGTGTTACGTATTTTCTTTTTTTTTTAAATAATTTTTTGACAACAAACGCAAAGCTCAAAAATCCTAAAAATTTGTGAATATATGTATAAAACAAAACCCCCTGATAATTATCCGTATTTTAAATTTCCAATTTGTTGTTGAATAAATAAATACGGTAGCAGTCACTCATAGTACAGCCGATTGCATTTTTTCCTAGTTTTCAATTTATTTATTTAACAACAAACGCAAAGCGGGAAAATTATGAAAATTTGAAAATATATAAAGCAAAACCCCCTGAATATTATCCACTATATGGATTTTCAACCGAAACGTTTTTTGTTAAATAAATAAATACAGTAGCAGCCTCTTATAGAACAGCCGATAAAACGGAAAATTCTAAAAATTCGTCAATAAATAAATAAATAAAATAAGGTCAATCATCTACAGTATAGCTGATGAATGACTTTTATTTTATTAAATTATAATAATTGAATTTTTGGAAAATGTACTTTGGTTTATTTTGTCGTGTGTTTATAATATCAGCATGATCATTGTATTTGTGTTGAACTGAATTACATCGTGTTAGATTAAATATTTGCGGTGAGTTAATAGTATGAAAATTTATATATATCAAGTACATACAGGAATTGAATGAGACAGAAAGTTTTGACGCCAGAGGGTTAGTGTGTTAAACTGCACGTTTATTTGAAAGTGCGAGAAGGATGAGCAACGTGAATGGTACGATGTCACCAACTGCCGCTGGCTCAACCACAAATAGATGCAAAGATTCAGGTAATAGTTGAGAATTTACAGTGCTATTCAACAGGATCGTTGTGAATACACAACTCTATGACATAGCGAACTGTATAGAATATTGAAAATTTTTGAACTTGGCAATGATGCATGAATTTTAAATCACGATTATATACAGTTTCACAAGTACTCGCATAATATTTCATATGAAATTTAAATTTTTTTTGTAAATTTATATCTGTTTATCAATATAAGCCGGCTGCTTTTATAATTTTAATTTTAATTTTGTTATTTAATTAAACAACATAACAAGAAAAAAATAAATCAAAATATTATATAACAAAAAAAAATTTTAATTATGTACATCTTTTTAACTAATTATATTTTTTGTTAGCCACATATCGAAATAACGGAATTCATATTTTATTGTTGCACATAATAGTATATAATAAAATAAATAAATTTCAAAACATATAAAAGTGTAAAAAAAAAAAATCACACGAAGCAACTTGTAAAAGCTTTGAATACTGGTTTAAATAAAAAAAATAAAATATAATATACATGTACTCAAACAAGAAAATAATAATAATAATAATAAAGTTTAAAAAAAAAAAAATAATAATAATACACTGTTGGATACATATAACAACAACTACTGAGTTTTAAAAAACAAATAAAATTTTTGTATTAGAGTTAAGTAAACAAAGAAAATTGAAGTCCGCAGGCATTTTAAATTTTACACCATTGAGATATTATATTGTATTTATAACAAAACATATACATTCGAGGTAGCTGGACCTATATTTCGTAATTTTTAATTCATCTCATTTAACTCTTCATAATGAATTAAACAAATGAATAATTTAAACTGAATAAAAGCTAAACACATAGCAAAATTTAATTTTTAAATAAAACAAATTTGAAAAAATTAATAATTATAAATTTTTAAAAGAAGATTTTACTATTATTTTTTAAGCATTAAATAAGTCATAAAATATTAGAATTTGATATTATACATAATAAAATGTCCCAAGAGAGAAATCGAGTATGAAAAAAAAAAGAAAAAAAAAAAAGCTCTGATGATAAGTAACTGGTTTCAGTGAACAAGTGGAAGTAAAGGTGTAAAACGATCATTATTACCCTTAATTTAAAGAGTATTATATACGTGTACATGTATTATGTATATGTATAGAATATTTTAATCATGATAGCAAGCGTTAAGGGCGTGTTAAAAGCTTCGCTGAGTGAAAAACAGTTTGGTATCTTTGTTGATAGGAAGGGGAGATTCATGCACGACATAGTCATGTATTGCTTGACTTGAACAGACATCAAGACTACCTGATTTATTCACCTAAACTATGACAATCAGATTTTATCAAGAATGACTTTGCGTTGCATTAACCACAAGTTATTCTTTCCTTATTTAATTTACCAAAAAAAAAAAAAACTGTCAACACTTAACAGTTGAGCATTATTTTAAAACCTCAAAAACGTCTTGTATAATCTATTATAACAGAATGGCTTTTATTTTTGCAAGGTGACTCGATAGGCTTGTTTATAGGACAAACCACGACATATACTTTATTTAAATCACGCCATCTATATATATATCGTTATCAATGACACCCAAACTGGAATGTATTATGCCAACCATAACTCTTACATCCTTGGTCTTTGACCTCTTCTATACTGCTAAAATAAAAAAATATATTTATTTATATGCATATAAATATGTTGGTATATATTTTTAGCAATACTTTTTTTTATTTTATCATTTTGTGGTTGTGGTACCTATCTTTTATTATAAATTTAACTAACAAATAATATATTTACCAAGTCAAGTGACACTGTGTTGTTCTATTTTTAAATGTTTCAAAATTCAGATAAAATTTTTGAATGATATTTTATGTAAGTAAAATTATATTTAGAAAATGAAAAATAAGTTATTGAAATGTTTAAAAATATATTTATAGGAAATATGAAAGTTTTATTAATTTAATTTTCATAAAAATGATAATTCATTGTGAAATTTTAATGTGAATGTGGAAAAAAAAAAAAGTAAGTGACAGACAATGCTGAGAAAAAATAATATCAAGTAGTAATACTATTATTGATGAAATTAATTGAGTGTATAATTCGTGAATATTGATTGTGAAAAATTTAAATAAAACAATAAAAAATTTTATGAAATATAATGTCTACAAAGTGACCTGTTATTCATAGCATAAAAAAAAATTGGAACATGATAAAATTTAATCTGGAATAATTTGATGTTATTCTTTTTTACTTTATGAATATTTGTATAAATTTTAAAGAAGCTATTATGAATTTTTATAATTTCTATATATTTTAAAGTACCTTAATAAAATAAGATTTAAGAATAATATTTTTTTTTTTTGTATATTTACAATTATTTTACTATAAAAGAGGTAATTTCTTTGTAATTATATATATATATATTTAAGCAAGACCTTTAGAAACGAAAATATATATATAAATAAATTTTATGAGCACTCTTAATGAGCAAAAAGGTAAATAGGTGGTTTTAACTTCCGAAAATTAAAAAAAAAAATAAAATGTAATAATAATATTAATTTATAAAAATAAATAAATGAAAATACTTGAGTGTAAATAATGAAATAAATACCGTTTATATTAAAAATTCAGTCATATGAAAAACATTTGAAAAATAATTTTTTTTTTTTCAATTTAAATTTAGTCAACAATTGTTGACTATCGAGAAAGTAGTTAGTATCAAGATACAGGCTGCCAACTGGCATTGAAAAATAATGCATCAAAATAAATACAAAAAATCAATTTAAAATATTTAAATTCCAAAAATCATAATTTCTTTATTCTAATGTTAAAATTTATAATTTTTTTATTTCTAAATAAATTGGCTAAATTTATTTTCAAAAAAAAAGAAAATAATTTCAGTTATAAATAAATGTAAAATGATTTTAATTGTATATATATTACAAAATAATAATTTAAAATAAATTAAATTTTTTTTTTTCAATTTGCCTTTTATTTTGTCTAGTATTTTGTATAAAATTTATATTATAAAACAAGCTCGTCATTGTATATATTTACGTATGCAGTAGAAAAGATGATTATAATGATAATTTAACTTATCGCACCGGTGAACTCTTGTACAACTGAGATATTAAATTTTACAATGAAATTGTTGACAGCCAAATGTGTCACAAGTTTTTCCCACGGGCAATTTTCAGACTAGCCAAATCTGGAAAATTGTGTTGATATATAGTAGAGAACATTATAAGGCCAACTTTTAACAGGCAACTGCGCGTGATGCATCATCTTTTTAACCTTCTCCCATTTTTGTCCACACCTATTTTTATATCCTATATAACAACCCTTTCGTCTGAGCCGTTAATACCGGACGCGATGTTCCACGTTTTACTTTTTTTTTTTGCTCACCATTCTGTCTTTCGTTATATGAGTCTCAAGAGTCTTTAATGACCTCATGGCAATGCGCACAATCCTTATTTTTATGACTTTAACCAAGTATCTAGGTGTTATCATCTAGGTGTTGGTCTTTTTTACAAACACACTAGTCGTTTTTAAAAAGAAAAAAAAATATATGTATATATATATTCAACACATGTATATTTTTTTCATACATATTTCCGTGTGAGTTTTTTAAAAATGAAAAAAAAAAAGAAAATTAGATAACCTCTTTCATCAAGCCACCTTTTATCTTTCACAAAATTAGACATCGTAAAAGTTACCTCATAAAACAAAACAGATAATAATTATTTACATCAACGACCAGTGCACGACATCATTACTATATTTTTCTTTTCGATTTTACTATTTCATTTAATTTAATATATATACAACCAGTAAAAATAAAATTTTTAATATCATCAAATGTTAACAATTAAATGAATATTTTTCTAAAATATCAAAACAATTTTTTCATCTATGTTATTTTAACTTTTTCAAATTTTAATTTGACAAATTTCTTTTTTTAAATGTTGATTTTTTAATAATAAAAAGTTATTCAAGTTTCAAATTTCAATATTGATGCTAAATTTTAATAACACCAGTATAAACAGTCTGATAAAATAAATATTGTCTAATAAACAAATAATAAAAAAAAAATAAAAATAAAATACAAATGTAATTGTTATTTCCAAGGCTCTTGATCCTACTAAAAATAAATATTTATTCTTTTTTATTTTTCTTATTTGTAGAATATAAAAATAAAAAAAGGTAAGGATAAAAAAGTGATTGAAATTGAAATAGAGTCCTTTCAATATATATATATATACAGACACAGTGTATATATGTGAACAAAATTGTGAAGAAAAGGTGAATAGTACTGGACCGGGATTTAAATGGATACTTATCTTCGGTTGACACACGTTGTGAACTGAGGGTGTGCAAATACTGATTTGATCAAATCAAATTATTTTTTTTTTACATGAATGCTTCTATTTATTTGATTATTTATATTATTATATTGCCTTGAATTCAATTTAATAAATTTTTTAATTTATCAATTAATTATATAATTTGATAAATTAATTTACATATCAATCATACTTGGAAATATTTACACAACTATCTAGACTAAGTACTACTCGTCATTGAAATTTATATATGATACCCAGTGCTCTATAAACCATTTTCCCCTACAAATTAATTCAATGTCTGTATATTTTAAAAAGGGGAAACACGTACAACTTGAACTCATCAGGTTTCATATGCGCATTAGACAATATATCCCTTGCAATATTAAATATCTATAATGCTTCTATATCTGAAACCTATACAATCATAAAAAACATACATTCATATTGTAAAAAAAAAAAAAAATTTGTTCTAAATTTAATTCTACGTATAATTGACTGCATGTTATAATGAATATTAATTTATAAATTCCAAGAAAATAATTTTTTATATACATATAAAACTTTCTGTCTTTTATATATTGATTTTATTTAATGTTTATTTTTAAATAACAATAAAAATTAGTATGTCTAAAAATTCTTGGAATGCAATCAATTGTCCACACGTATTTTGAATTCGCGTGAAAGGTCGATTTTATAATAATAAAATTGTTTGCTTGTTTAAGGTTAATACTATTATATATGAAAAAAAGAAAAAGAAAGAAAATGTCAACTAAAAAATAAGACTTTTGCAACAGATGTGCAAAAGTGCATGAATTTATTGTTATACAATTTAGATATAGCCAGTGTAATGTCAAAATGCATGAAGTCTTTCATGCAATATGTGCGACTAAAACTAAAATTCAGCTGTCTTGAAATTTTTTTGAGTATCTGGCATATATTCAATACTGAGCTAGATAATAAATGGAATAATTTTTATATATAAATTATTTGTGAAATTATATTGAATAAATATATTTCGTGTTTTTTTCATAAAAAATAAATGATTATTTATTAAAATGTATTTATCTATTTTAGACATGCTTTTGATTGACTTTAAATTGAAGATATTTTTGATCTTATGCGAATATAGTCGATTGAATAAAAATTCAGTCAACCGTGAGGTCACCTTGAACAATTTCAGCTAAAGTCCTGCAGATTTTAAAAATAGTTTTAAAGTCTCAAGAGTTTTTTACACTATATATATATATAAAATACTGCAAGTAAACTACCGTGACAGTTAAGTAACTGGAACGTAACCGTATATAAGAACAAGCCGGAACTATTATAAAGCTGCTCGTGCGTAATCCTCATGCGATCACAAGGGAATGAAGCTTGTGCATACAAATTCATAAAGCTCACACACACATATAAAAAAAAATTCAACTGTACACTAGAAGCTTTTTTAAAAATTGTAACGTGATTATATTACATGTAAATTACATTTCAAAATATATATCTATCAAATTTAAAATGATTTTTAAAAAATAATAAAATTTATAAATGGAAATTTTTATTTATTTAAATTTTTTTTTTTTTTTGTTATTTTATTAAAATGAAGATAAAAAAAATATTTATAGAAAAAAAATAAATAAACATAAAAAAAAAATAAAACGTTGAAATTGAATTTAACAAAAATGAAAAAAATAAAAAATAAATATAACCAAGACCAGAAGATTACAGAATGAAAGAGAATTCAA
>MKYW01000003.1:1297629-1337376 GCA_015776835.1 Aphidius ervi | reverse complement strand
TATATCCAATTGTTAGATGGGTGGGCCGCTTAAAAGTCCCAGAGACAAATTTCACGGTTCAACTGGCCCTGCGGGCAACCAGGTACTCGCTAAATTTCATGGTCCACCAGGTGTTCTGCCACGATCAAAAAGCAACCAACATGAACAACTCATTTGATAATGGCTTCATCAACTGAACTAAACCTCTTTTTTAATCCAATTAGGTATAAATATAAAATATTGATTTTATATATGTATTTCATTTATTTTTTAAGCACATTTAAAATGAAAAATAAAAAAAATAATATATTTTAATAAATAAAAAAACGTGATTCTAAATTACTGGATGAATTTTTATTCTATATATTTTTTATATATCATTTAAAATATATGACGGGAGATTTTTATATTTGGTGAAATATATATTTTATATATTTTTTTTTAAATACATAGAATATGTATTACATACTTGGGGTAATATATTTTTTTGTGTCATATAAGTGTACACTTGGTACATGTACTCAACTCAGAGAGTGCATAATTTCGTCATCTTGTTGTACATGTATATATTTTATTTTTATTTTTTTATATACATATAAATATTGCTTGCTGGTTTGCATACTTGAACAAATAATGATAATAACCTTAAACGTCACAAATCGTAAAACTTTACACATGAACTGGCATTGACGCTTGGAAAATTGCATTCAACCCAATCACTACCAACGTTGTTGCCTTTTTTTAACCCCCAGGTAAAAAAATAATAAAACTAAAAAATATATATATATATACAAATAGAAGAAAAATAAATAAAAATAAAAAATAGACACCATATGGAAATAGAACAAAATCATAAAAAAATAGAATAGAAAAAAAAAATCAAATAAGAAGAAAAATAAAATGCCACTTTTTTTGTGCAAAATACATCTTCAATATTTTATTTATTATTATCAAAATCATTTGAAGATGGACAATGCATTTTGACAATACCAAAATAATATAATTTAAATTTTAATCGATCAAATAGATCAATGAAATAAATTTAATTTTCAAACGAATATTAAATTTATTAAAAAAATATAATTTAAAATAATAATTGAATAAGAAAAAATAATAAATTATATTTTAATTTATTAAATTATTTAATAATTAATTAATATATTAAACCATAGCTTGATTTTTTAATGGTTCACTGATCATCGAAATTTAATCGTGGTTCAACAATGTGTCACTCGAGTAAACGTATAGATATCTCAACCCTTTTATCAATTATAATACAATTGAACATTTATTTTCCAATGTGACCATTTTGTTTACAGGATAAAATTTATACGTATTTTAGTTTTGTATGTGATTGCGAATAAAATTAGTGAATATATATACAGAGAACAATGTACACAATTGTTGAGTATTTATTATTGTTATTATTATTTGTATTTGAAATAAAAAAAATTATTATTTTTTTTGTTTTTTATATTGTTCTTTTTCTTTTTGGTATTTATTTTATATGTGCGTGTGTGTATTTGTTAATTAAAGTACGATTGGCAAGTGTATATACGATATACGTTTAAAAATAGAATGAAATAAAAAAAAATAAAAAAAAATTTGTATGTACATATAATATGTATCATACAATATGCGGGTGTTTTATAAAAAAAAAAAAAAAAAAAAAAACATATTTCAATTTAAATGTTTGAAGGTATGATTACTGTTTCCTATCGTGAAATTTGATTCGTAAAGTACGAATGATGTTTGAATTTGGCTGGCCTTTGATGTTCATTCTTCTGCACTATTGACTCAACTAAATCGGATAGTTTATTTGACTTTATTCAACACTACATGAATACTATGTTATTTTAAACATTCATACTGAATAAACAAGTGATCACACATCTTGCTGTATCGATTATCGAGGATATCTAGGATTACATGACTAACAATATTCTATTAAAAATTTTCTAGTCAAAATATTTCCAAAAAACAGAGCTTCAAAGATGAAATATTCAAAAAATTAAATTTAAAATAATAATATTATTGAATCATTAAAATATAATGACTAATTAATTAATTTTTATTGTGTGCAATTTAATAAATATTTATTTTTGAATTTCATTGAAACATCCTGAATTTAATCTTATTTTTAAAATATTTTTTTTATAATTATAATGTATGCTTTTGATAACTTTTGTAACTGGTTATCTTGGCTTACTTTGTAAATTTTGACAAACTAGATATTTTCTAAAATCTCGTGAGAAATAAATTACACAGTAACTGTGTGTTTTATAAACTTGTATCTTGACGGTGCGAAAGAATATATATGTATATATTTACTTTAAAAACTTTTCATCTACTGTAGCTGAAAGCTCACACTGACGATAAGATGAACAGATAGAAAAAAAAATATTGATAAATAAATATAAAAAAAAAATTTGAAACATAAGCAAGTGCAAAGAGAAAAAATTTTTTGAAAAATGTTTACGGATTAAATTGAAAACTCAGTCTACGCGCAATGGCTCAACGTTCACTACCATCTTTCAAAGTTCAAAGTTACTTAAATTCGCGGTAAATTACTGTCCACTTATACTCTTTACAAATAAACTTTGCTCGTCTTTTTACAAGATAAACCTACTTTTTAAAACAACAAGTATTTATTTTTTAAACTTCTAGCAAAATTGTATAAATAATTAATTATATTTTTTATTTATAACTACAGAATAAAAATATTTTTAGCAAATGAAAATTTCCAGTTATAATAAATAAGTATATATAAAAAAAACTACAAATTTGGATTTATATCAAATGTCAGAAATGAGATGATAGTTAACGAAATAAATTCCGGAAATACACATAATAAAATATCCATTTAAAATCTTGTTTAATATAAGAAAATGTAAAAAGAGTGAATCGAATAAATAGGTAATTTTATTTTGTAAATATATACCAGTTCATAAAACTGATCTAATCAGTAAAACCCATCATCCACCAATGAAAATACATTTCGAATTTTCAAGAACAATATTTGTTGTAAAATAATAGTACTACATATATCTCCATTCACTATAGTAAAAAAAAAAATTGAAAAATATTATTATCTCAATATATGACATCATAAAAATGAGAAAAAAATTTTTTTATTCAATAATATTTCAAATGTTTTTATTTTTTAATATTTCGTTTTTTTGTTTTTAATAGCATTTCGATTATTTATATTTTTTTTAAAACCATTTTTAAATTTTTTAAATTAATATTCAGTATTTATTTGTTTGGCTCAAACAAATGAAACGAAATAATTAATTTACGTAACTGTTAATATAATTATTCTATTTTAATTTTCTTACTGAATATGATTACGAACAATTAATAATTTAACCAAAGAAAATTGTGATGTAATAATTTATACAAAGCTGCGATATCCAAAAGAAATTATTCATAAATGAAATAAATAATAAATGAAAATGATAAAAATAATTTTGATTTATTGACAGATATATATATTTGAAATTATATTTTAGACAATAGTACTTCAATAGATCTATTGTAAATACAAGAGACAAAAATTAAATGGGATTGTTGATTGATACAAACAAGTTGTTTGTTGTCGTGTTAATAACAATAGAAACAATAGGGTCTTTATTGAACACTGATGGAAAAATGATCTTGTAAAACTTTTTTGTATATGTGAATAAGATACTCTACGATGAATATTGAATGCTTAAGTTTCAAGTGATAATTATACCATCTTCTTTGCTTTTTACAATATACATCTTGAGCGCAATCAATTTTTTTTTTTTTGATGTAAATATAAGATAAATTTAAAAATCAAAGATGATACTTGAAAATTTAATTAATAATATGAGATACTGATGTATATTAATATTATTTTTTACAGAATTCAGGTATTTATTTTTAAAATATTTTATTTATATGCTCATTTAATTATTAAAAAATATTCGATGATGAATTGTGTCAAACAATAAATCTAGAGTGAAAGTATATATTTTTTTCTAAATCAATATTTAAGAGGAGAATTTTTTATTAAATAATTATATATTAATTTAATTACTTCTGCAATTGAATAAAAATAAATACATTCACTAATTTATTTGTATATATACTTGAATTTTAATTGGTAAAAAATAAATAAATTGATTTATTTCAAAGAAAATTAATTTTCATAAAATCTTGAAGCTTTATAAAATGTAATTTTTTTAAAAATCAACATTTTTAAAATATAAAAAAATAAAAACAAAATATAAACTGTTGAAAAAAAAATATAATAAAATTGTTATTCTAAAAGTTTAATATTTTCTCGTAAAATATATTAACAGAGCTTGCGAAAAAAAAAATAAAAAAATATATTCTTTTCAACCAAACTTTTTATTTTTATATTTTTTTTTTTCTAGTGAAATATGAAAATTCAATTTTTCAATCATTATACTGCTTTACATGACGGGAAAAAAAATCGTAAAATCAAATAAAATTAATCATGTAAAACAAATATTTTTTTTTCAGACTAAAAAAGACACAAAAAAAAAAAAAAAAAAAAAACGATCGTTTAATTGCAAATTTCTAGCAAATAAATTTATCTTCCATAAATGCTTTTATTCCGTCTTTTAATTTTCCCCTCCACGTTTTTAAAATAAATTACACTAGTACCTCATAAAGTCAGTTCACACTCGAACGAGATAAATGATTAAAATGAATGGTGATTAAAAAAGTAAAAATTATTTTCCACCACAATTTCACATATGTATATTCACAAAATGAATATACACTACGACCATCACCATTATTATAATTCATAACCATTCTCCAGTATAATTCCAATCAAGAAAAAAAAAAAAAAACTATCATATAAAAACAAAAATAATAAAATTATAAAAAAAATAAAAAAAAAACACTAGATATATAAAATAAGTATGAGTAAATTGAGGCTATTTTCCAGCTGTTATGTAACATAAGAAACTTTAGTCTTAAAATTGTACGCTTGATTGAAGACCATTATGGAACGATGAAGATCGGTTGTATGCGCCAAGAGCGTTCTTATGCCTCGTCAAGCACACTGAACGACGACGACGACGACATTTTTCTGATGTGAGTGATGTATCCGCGTTGCGGTATTCGATTTCAAAACCATTATATGTATGTTACCTCATTCCAACGCTTACAGGTTGTACATGGAACCATGTATAAATTCAACATAAGTTTAAGTTCATGTGAAATATATATATGATTCCTTGTGGATTATTTGAGTATACATATTCGCAAGCTGATGGTTACCAGCGGTGATATCGATTTCTCGGTTGAAGAAAAAAACTCAATGGCACGCGATCGAAAACCGTGAATAACACTGTAACCATCTCTCAGTATACATGGTCTATTTATTTTTTACAATTCTCCATTTTATACTCATATATATCTGCTCCCCCTTAAACAACCCCCCTTCACCCTATTTCTTATATCTCTTATTTACAAACATACTGCATACGATTTACTTGTCAAACAGTCCTTCTATCTGCCACCTATATATTTGCATGAAAATTTTCACGTGATTTTCATCAAAGCTGGGGATGAGCATCATGTACAGACACGTTTATATATTATGTATATATACAAACATACATGTGTATACATAGCCTCAGGTGACTTATGCATGATTAGATTTTCCAATCAGATTCGACACCTGTCACACAATATATACCAATGACTCTATTTACTCACTACTACTTTGTATTTATCTAAATCAGTGTATACTTTTAAATAAAATTAAATAATTTTGTTCAATGATAAATATAATTTAATTATAAAAATTAAAAGTTAAAGGTTAAATTGAAGATTTATTTTAATTATATATTTGTATAATTAAATACAATTTGAAGAAAAGATTTTGAGAATGAAAAAATATTGTGGAAAATGTAAATTAAAAAAGCCAAAATATTTGTAATAGGTAATTGATTTTTTTTTTTTCTTTTTCATTATATTTATAAAATAGAAAAAGTAAATTGTTAAATATTGGAAAATCAAATATTTTTTAATTAGCATTTTTCTGTGTTAAAAAATAGAAAAATAAAAAAATTATATTAAAAAATTTTGTAATAAAAAAAAAAGGATTTGATGATTCTTTTTTTTTTTATTTTTATTTTTTTACAATTAAATTTCATTGTATTGGTTCAATAGAAATGCATTTAAATGAGAAATTATTTTGAGATTTTTATTTTAAAAGTATACTCTCGATTAGTATCGATATGATATTACATTTTTATTATGTAAAAAAAAATTAAAAAAAAATGTTTAAGAGTTAAACAAGAAAAGAAAAAAAAATATGTATGTATATTTGATAGGGGGATATTATTGCATGTTCACATGGACCATCTAACAGATGATACAGCGATTGAGTTTTTATTTTAAACGTGTGTAAAATGTACATATACAAGATACATTTATACATGTGAATAGTTTGTCTCATTTTACTTTTATCGTGAGAGTTTGAGACCGCGTGAGACACTGTTGCACAAATAATCGTCCCAGTGGAAATTGCCACTTACTGAAACTTTACAGCAAACGGCTTCAAAGGAAACAAAAAAAAACAAAAAAAGTACGAATGACTAAACAAAGCTTGAAAAATCCTAAAAAAGAAAAATCTATTTTTTTTTTTTTCATTTCTATTCAATCAAATGGATCGAATTTTTTTATTTTTTTCGATTCACGTTTTTCATCTCAAGTTTATTTATATTTTTTTTTCAAAGTATATAAATATGAAAANAAATATGAAAAAAAAAAAAGGTCAACATACTGTAAGCATTTATCGGGAGGAAAATATGCAACCCTCAGTTAGAATGTCCTTGAGCTTGAAATTTAATCAAGCCTTATGTACAGCTCAATACACTCAATTACATATTTTATTTATTTTTTTTTTTCTCTCATAGATATTTTTTCGTAGACACACAATAGTCAATTTGAAATCTCGTAATTGATAAAATTCCATTTGAATTGAAATAACTATATGCGTTGTCCTCACAAAACTCACAAAGATCTATATAATTATTTTTATATCCTCAATATATATACCCTTAATTCTCATTCTCGTAAACACTGAACAAGACATTTATTTTTTTTTCCTTTATTTCTATTTCTTCACAGACAATTCTTTTCGACACATTTTTTATTATCCATAAAAAAAAAAAAAAGATACCAATAAAAAGTATTCAAACATTTTAATTTCCATCAAAATATATTCACGAAAAACATAAGACAAACTCTCAAAGTACCCTTGATAATACTAACAATAAAATTGTCAACAACTTGCATTAAAAAAATTATATAAAAAAAAATATTAACATTGTTCATTGTTGATGAATAAACCTGTCTATTATTGTTGATATGATTTTAATTTTAATATTGTATTACTAATTAACAAAATAAAAAAAAAAAGGTACATAACAAATAAAATAAAAAGACACAAATAAAAAAAAAAAAAAAACACTCACCAAGTGTTTGCGTGCGAGCAAAGGTAAGTAGACTGGAGAATATAAGTAACGTTGAAAGTCGTTGACACGATAAAAAAAGATTCTTTAATAACATCATTGTCACGTTTATTTTATGATAACAAATGAAAAAAAAAAAAAATAAATGAAAAATGAAATATATTTATCACAGCTATATTCACCAAGTCACTAGTGTACTATCGCGCGTGTTGTTCGCGTTACAACTAAAGTTTCATGTTATCGGTACCCGTTGTATATTCCTCAGTGTACCACTCGACAACCCCCACTCATAAAAACCTGGCAACGAGGGGTCTTCTTTCACAATATACCAAGTGAGCGCGCGCCATTCAACCCTCGATTCTCTCCCCTCTTATATCTGTATATCTATATATCTTTTGCAACCCTACTTGTCTACACAACAGCGTAAATATCATTTTCTTTTGACAATAATGACGATACGGATTTACCTATATACCATTAAATTGAAATATATATACAAATATACAATACAACAAGTCAACATGAAGTTGGCAAGTCTAGAGAATTTACAAATATAAACCCAAATGATTCAACTTGGAAAATGTTTACCACAATGTCAGTCATACTACCACATTATCAAAATAGTCATCATCAAATCATGTACTTTAAACCCTTAGTGTCACTTCAAATGACCACATAATACCCGCATTTCGTTGCACGGATATTAAAAGATTCTGATAAACACTCTTTGACCAGAGAAAATCGACAAAATAAAATTTATATTGCAATGCATATTATTCGCCCCTATATCTTTAAATTTGTTAGATATTGTTTTTTTTTTTTTTTATAATAAATTGATTTATAGAAAAAATAAATTATATAAGATTTAATTTATTGTTCTGGTTTACTTGATTGTGTTTGATTGACAAGTGTTGGTTCTGCAGCCACAAACTTAACTATATTGAGTCAAGCCAAACAAATGGCACCTGTCCTTTACAAAAGTTACACGTAGAAATACGACACATGAGTTGTTTTAAAGTTGGAATAAAAGAAGCCATGTTAAAGCTGAAATTTAAAAATTATATACCATTCATTCATGTTTAAAAATTATTTTAAAAATATATTTATATTGTGTACTAAAGTAAACATGTATTTTTAAATTGATAAAGTCAATTTAAAAATATATATGCAATTTATTTTATTATTTATGTTTAATGTTTATTTATTTTTACGTCCAAAAAGTTTTCTTTTTGATTAAAGCAAAAGTTGGATAATTTCGGATAAACATGAAATCTTGATTAAGCTGATGTCAATCTACTTGATTTGTAAAAATATTATTTTAAAAATGTTGTAAATTTGTATATGATTTTTTAATTGATGGAAAATATATTTATGTACATTCAAGAGTAATGTATATATATTTTAAAAAAATGAGATAAGATAAATAAAATAAAAGACTGTAAATATCGATTGAATATTACAAAGTCAAGCACACGAAAGTAGCAGCAGCCCGCATATTAGACACTTTGACTTGCTAAATGCCAGGTTAATTTGAATGTTTAAATTCTACCACCGTACAACTCAATGTAGAAAGACTCGGTGTCTCGTTAATTCGTTTTATCATATTTTTTTCTTTTTATTTCAAAATGTCTATATACAGTTATAAAGGTTATAAAAAAAAAAATAAAAAAAAAAAAAACTTGGCTACGTTGATAAAAGCATCTGCTCCAGCCAATTTCCACGTATTTCTCATCTAATTAGTAATTGGGGCATTATTAGTAGCTTATAACGGTCTAAAAACCTCCCCCCATCCTACTTGAGTTAGTTTAGTTCGATGATTTGCCAACGTGAATACTGGTCATCGCTTTATATACATATAACGAACTCATTTCGTAAAAGTGTAAATGAGAATTTCGATTGAGACGATCAGCGTAGTCAAATTCAAATTCACTTGGTTGGACTAATGTTATACTCAATGAGATTTGCTTTTCTGAAAGAGACGATGCATGCAATGCAAAATAATTACGCATCATATTGAACTATTGACCCATACTCGTTTATGTATTTTTATTTTTTTTTTTCTTTATAGATAAAATTATATTCATATCAATTGCAGTGTTTAACAAATATATTTATATATAAATTAGAATTATTTCATGTAGAAAATAAAAATTAATATTTATCAGCTTGTTGAGAAAAATTTAACAATATTATTAATATTTTATTTAAAAAATTTTTGTTATTTAAATATTATTGTTGAGAAAATTGAAAAGAAAAAAATATTTAAATCTTCTTCATACGTTTTGGACATGGTCCATCATGAAGTTTATAATAATCTGGAAGGAAAAAAAAAGAAACGTATCAACAATAAAATAAAAAAAATANTTCAGTATTTTATATCATATATACGGATTGTATACATGTTATATTACAACCCTAAAAAAAAAGAAATAAAAAAGAGTTATTTTTTTTATTTAAAAATAATATTTGTTTGAAAAAATAAAATAAATAAATTCACGCTAAATTTTTTGTTTTTAAAAAAATAGAAAAATATTTAATTTTTTTCATGTTTTTGTTGTATTAATAATAATGATTAATATAAATTGTATAATACTTGTTTTATAAATAAAAACACGATCAATTCCATTATCATTTTTTCGATGAAATTCTGGACAACGATTGTAACACATCATATGACAAATACTTGGAAATGTTTGATCTTCATGATCACGATCACGAGCACATATTGTACGACTTCCATCTCGATCAAAATCTTCACGCATTATTAAATTTTCATTTGATGAATTATTATCTTTGTCATTACCAATAACAAGAGCAATATCTTCACAATAACTACAACTACATCCTGTATTTTTTTCAACTAAAAACAGCATCATTAATACTGAAATATAATTATTTAAAAATGTATAAAATCCAAGCAAAAAAAATCATTATAATTATTAATTAATTATATATAATAATTTATATGTATACCAGAAACTATAACTATATAATCAAATCTCATTTTAAATCAGTGTCACGTGTGAAACAAGCTGAAACTCAACCACTAAACGACGTAAATTGCAAACGGATCAAACAGATTCCAAGGTCTTGGTTTCCTTTAAACTCTGTTGCGTCCACTCGAATTTTGTCTAAACCACTGAAACTACAAAATTACGTCTAGATATGTATACAAGCAACTGCTATATATGCCAACTCGAGTGATTAGATTTTCGTCTTATACTCAAAGCCTTGATAAGAGCTTATATTCATTCAATTTGAAATACAAAAAATACTCATAACAACAACGTCATTGAATTATTTATCAATTTAAACCGAAAAAAGTAAATAAATAAATTAAAATAAATAGTTAGATTACGTTCAAGATAAACACCAGTGAGTAGAAAAAAAAAAAATTGTATTATATGTTGGTCAATTGATGTGGAAAACTTGTTAAATGATTGGTTTATTTGCAATTGGCTATAGCGACTATCAGAAAACGTTAACCTTTTGATCTGTACTCAGTGGAAAAATAAAAAAACAAAACTAGATGAAAAAAACGAGAGAATAGAATGAAATAAAAATAAATAAATAATAATAAAAGTTCAATATGTAAACAACACTGGTACCGAGCAGAGAATGGCCTCGATTTGTTGAAATGTTGCTCGTAGCACGTAATCTCTGTCAGTATGTATAACAGGGCGTCGTATACTAATTCCCCAGTCAGTCAGACTAGGCTGTACAATGTCCTACAAGTTGAAAATACATAGGTGACAATAATAACACTCACACATACATGAAACAATTGTTTGTTGCATTGAACTCGGGAAATTTTATTTTTTTTCTTTCACTCTCTTGCTCTCTGTCATCTCGTATAACAACGAATTGTTATTTACATTTTAATTCAGGCCTGAGACCAGTATTGTTTGGTGGTTATTTTTTAAATGGATGTTGTTGTCTCTTCAATTGCCTTGTAAACCAATCAAAATCAACTGAATACTTGCTCAATGATTTATCATTTGCAATTCACTTATTTACTGTGTATATACCAATATCGAACGAATTGAACAAAAAAAAATATATCAATTGTGATATTCAGTCATGAAATATAATTTAAAAAAAAAAAAACTGATGGTTTTTGTTTTACATTTAATGAATACTTCATTTTTTTTCAATATGGAATTTGTAAAATTTTAAATAAGTTTGGAAAATTAATATTAAATGAAAATTTAAATTCTAGATTAATTGAGATACACACCACAATTGTGTAATAGAGCATGTTTCGCTATAACAATGGAGCATATTTATTTTTAAAAAGCATCCTAAATTCCTCATAGAAACAGTCATTGTCTTCAATGTGGGAATNACCACAATTGTGTAATAGAGCATGTTTCGCTATAACAATAGAGCATATTTATTTTTTTAAAAATGAGCTTTCAAAAGCATCCTAAATTCCTCATAGAAACAGTCATTGTCTTCGATGTGGGAATTATTCATAACCACAGTTTGAGGACGATGAAATTCCATTGAATATTATCGAAATTAAATTATTAATTATTGACGTAAACTTTCCAAATACAATCCTTTGATTTTGAAAATTTAATAATTAAAATAAATATACTAAATCAATGAAGTTCTAAATAAAAAAAAAAATAGAATAAAAAAAAAAAACAATTATGTATTTGTTTATTTAAACAAATTAAAATTCTACTAATAAAATTTAAAAAAAAAAAAATTAATCAGAATAATTTGTACCAATTTTCACCATATTTTTTTTTCCTTAAAACTTTTCCAGCAATAAAAATATTGACCTCACAGCTTTGTAATATAGAGCATGAAAAAGTCATAAAACAAAGCTCACTTGATGTCATGAATTCCAAGATTCAGTATATAATATTATAATAATAAAAATGACTTTTAATAAAAATATTTCAAATGTATATTTGGAAAAAAAATCAATAAAATTCAATGAATAAAAAAAAAAGTACAGTATAATTCAATTAAATATTTATAATTAATTAATAATATTTTTTTTTTAATATCTAATTTATATCGTAGTGATTTAACATAATCAACAACCCCACGTAATTTTTTTTCATTTTAAAAACATTTTAAATACGTCAAATGTCACTTTTTTTTTTTTTTTTTTAAATAGCACGCAGCTGGATGAAAGGGTATAGTATATCTTGGATAAACACGTGTATGTTATCCACGTGTATATAGTGCAATGTGTTCAAAGACCGTAAGAAAACTGATACTATATTGAAACAGTGAATGAATATGCCCACACAGTCCTTCACACCCTCTGGACTCATTGAGAATCCTACGTATATTAATATGCAACACTACTCTACTAAATACGTTGGAGAATTTTAATCAATATATACAACATACGCATTTTATAAAACACGTGCTCTTAATATCACACTGAATCATGTCAACAATTTTTTTTTAAATTATAATCAAGTGGTATTTTATATATAGGTCGTCATTATAAAACCACGGTTTTTATTTTTTGTTTTTTTATTTCTCATTTATAATAATTAATCACTTGAAAATTGAAATTCAATTTGTGTGTTATATATATTTATAAAATATTTGTAATTAATTATTTAGCGTAATTAATTTAATTTTATACCAAAATTTTAATTTACGGTTTTTCATTGATAATTATTATAAAAAAATTTAATCATTTGGTTAAAAATATTTGAAATTAACTAAATAATATTATAATTTTTATGGAAAATTTAAAATTTAAATAAATATTTCCGTTATCGATTATTGGCTGATAATTTTTGCATTTATTATGAAAAATTATTAATCGAGATAATACATTTATAAAATAGTGTAAAAATTAATGATAAATTTAAGATAAAAAATGAATGTAATATTTTAATTTTTTAAATAAAAAATTAATTGTTAAATTCATGTTAGATAAAAAATATTATTTCATTTTTTTTTTTTTATATAACCAACCAATAATAATTTTCATAATCTTCATATTTTTAAACTACCATTATGAAGATTTACGAGGTAAAATTCAATAAATATGTCAACCACCAACAAGTTCTCCACATAAATACAAGACCGTCGGGGAAACTCGAAAAAAAATAAAATAAAAATGTGTATCAATAAATATTTTTACGTTAAAAAACTTTTCTAGACCTCTTAAATTTTCGTCCAGGTTACTTCTTTCCTCTTATTTTATTATTTCATTTTTTTTTCTTTTATTTTCATCATTTTCTCATGCATATTATGAACAGCCTATATTTTTCAAAAAAAAAAAAAAAAATAAAACGAAAAAATATATATATGAGAGTAGTAGTGAGACCACAGAGAGAAGGCAATATGCGCAATATATATCCCTCGAGAAAATATTCAAAATCTCATAGTCGAAAAAAAATATGTAAAAAAATATAAAAACGTATACAATTCAGTGAAAGAAATATGAAGCTAGGTTGAGACACGATGAGGCCTAGATTTAGTTGGATTTAGTAGTAAGTACCCGAAATGGTAGATTATTGTTCCAACATAATAATGACATGCGAGTCACGATATATGATTTGCGTATACACACATTATATCCGCACATACATATTGCCAAAAATAAAAAAAAAGCCATTTTTTTCGAAATTCAAGCTCTACCACACAACTAAATAAATCCATGTATTATACACGAGGTATTATGTATGAATTTTATAGTGACAAATTGCAAGTATGCATGAATCATTTTATCGACAGAAATTAAAAATTCAAAAATTAATATTACTATCAATTTTAGTCACATTAAAAGAAGCATAAAATTTATTATTATTTATTATAATATTTATGCTGTTTCGCTATCGAAAAATTCTAATTTTAAAAATTAAAAAAAATGTTTAAATCGCACTTGCGTCTCTTTAACACAACGATAAATATTTTATTTATTTATTTATTTATTTTTCTTTTTTATAATCATCATTTGTAGAAATTCAGAAGAAAATAAAAAATAATAAAAATAATAATAGTAATAAAGAAATAAATAACAATAAAATCCGGTAAAAATGCACGAAAGGTATTATTAGAGTCACATTTTCGATCGTCTGCACCCCCAGTCCATAAACACGGACCCTTCAGAAATTACCTATTTTATACACACAACAGTATATTATATCCAAATTGTAATATATATATACACCTATATGTTATCGTATATTTTGGATGAGAAATAAAAAAAAATAAAAAACTAGAGTCATGTAATTTTAGAAGAATTGAAATCACAATCATGCGATTATTCAAGGTATATTAAAGAATTGACGGTAAAGTTGATGAAACTAATTTAGTTGTTATCGAAACGTGAATCAACTACAAATATCCCTCGTGAGCTTGAAGTGTTCAATTTACCTCACTACATCCGTTTCTTACAAACGTAAAAAAAAAATAAAAAAAACAACAAAATTAAAATAAAAAAAAAAAACAGTATATAAATAAATAAAAAAAAAAATTTTTTGGATTAAATTGACACGAAGAGAAATCAAACATTGAATATTCACAATAAAATATTGATGGACATTCATGAAAATTGTTTCATCACAGTAAAAAGCTTTTTTCGTTTGAAAGATTTATATCACGTTTGCCTTTCAACAGTTATTGCATTGGAAATATGATTAAAAAATGACAGTAGTGCATTAATTTTACGTATATATATATACCAGAATTTAATAATCATATTTTATAATAGAAAAATATTTTTTTTTTTTATTTTGATTGTATGAATACAGTCAAATTTAAACAATAATAAATAAAAAAATTAATAAAAAAATAATGCAATATTCTTTTGGTTTCTTTTAATATATATATAAATGATAGAAGCTTGCTATACACTTGATTCAACAAAGCAAATCAGACTTCGACACGCAAAGGTGGTGGTGGCATGGGGGCTAACACGCGAGGTCGCCTTTACTTTTTTTGCCAGCTTTTTACTAGCTTCTTTGTCTTGCCCACTATAATGCCACAATTTAACTGCAACTCTATATAAATGCCATTTTCAAAGCTAATTTTCGGCTTGTAAATTTCTTTTTTTTTCTTTATTTATATATATGTATTTTTTTTTATTCAAAAAGTTTTTAAACAGTGTAGCATGGTATTAATGATTTGTATGGTATTTACACGTATATTCATCGTGTTTCATCACATTCTCAATCAAAGTCTAATCATCATTATTTGTTGTTGTGATTTATTCATGATAAAATGTATTATTATATACAGTCAAATTTATTTTTAATGACTTGAATAAGTTGATTTTTTTAAATAGATATATTTGAATGATTTATTGACTACAGATTGAAAGTTTTATTTTTATTTCGACAATGAAATTGAAAAAAATAAATAAATAGAAATAATCGTTTATTATAGTGTGGTTATATATCACTACGAGTTGTGACAGAAATATATTTAGACAACTAGACTTGATTGGTACCTATCAATCATCATTAATTATGTCATATTAAAAATTATTTTGTGTCATTTTTTTTGATATAATTATTTGCTTGATTGTAAATTATATTTAATGTGTATCAATATTTAACTTGCTTATTAATTCATTCAAATAAATGACCAAGTTATGAATTAAATGTTAAATTATTTGGGGAATGATTTTTATTATATTTGCAGTTTTTTTATCAATTGAAAATTGCTTATCATTTACTGGGAAAATGTTGGATCTATATTGGTGATAATATATCTATTTTTGGTCTAGTATTTTACTATTTTTTCACCATTTTCCGTTAGTGGCATTGAGTTCTTGATAAAGCTGAAGCTGCTAACAACAACACATGCTAAGCTCTGAGGATCACTCTCATCACTGAGCTTACCAAACGATTTAAATATTTTTGTTGCAATTGATAGTAAGTATTAAATCATCTGTATCAATAGAGCAGCTATTGATTTTTTATTTATTTAAATGTAAAAAGTCTATTTGATAACATTTGATAATTTAACTTGATCTGATAAAGACCGGGGATATTTGAATTTATTTAAATAAATAATTTACACATTCTAAGCAAGTTCTAAATAAAAATAAAAAGAAAAAATATATTATTAAAAAACAAAAGGATTATTTAAAAAAAGGACAATATGAATCTTTTTATTTTTTCTTTTTAAATTATTTAATTCACTCATCATTTAATCGACACATATAAATTAATCATTTTACAAAATAATTTACACTAAAAAAATGACATCAATAGTATCAAGATGCTATATACATACATGATGGTAAATAAAATATTTAAATTCAAAATTTCAATACTCATCAACTCATCGTTTACTTATTTATCCATTTTTTTTTTCTTTATCTTTTTTTAATTTTTTTTTGTAAATTCAATATAACTGTATAAATTTATTTAAAAATCGAAAAAATTGTCAAATATATTTTATCAGCTCAATATAATCAAATAAATTTTGTTTAAAAAAATCTATAAAAATCAGTACAAAAATGATCGACTGGAATTACTTATTTTTTTCTTTTCAAAAAATTAAAAAACAGATAAAAATATTAATAAAATACTAAATCTATATTATTTTTTAATATTTTTGGTGCAAATATTTAAGATAATTACAACTGTATAATAAAAATAATCTAAATTGTGAGCATTATTTTAAAAATAGACAGTAAATAATTGATAAAATTTAATATATATAATCATCAACTATAAAAATCAATGAATAATACTAAAAAAATTACAAATACATTTTACAAAAGTATTAAATTTTCTACAGAATGAAGCAATGCAATTTTTTTTTTCACTGATTATTATTATAAATTTTTCACGTAATAATTAAAAATAATTATTGATTATTATTAAATTCTACAACGTGGTTAGACATGCAAGATATAAATTAATTTCCTTTATTATTATTAATATTATGATTTTCTTTTTATTATTTTTTTTTTTGTTGAGCACTTTATTTGCATCACTCAATGCTCGACTCTTGTTATATTATATATATTTAAAAATACATTATACTGCTGATTAATCTAAAGCTTTGGAGTTTTATTTTTTTTCATATTATTGATTTTTTTTAAACAACGTCAATTTAATTTTAACATCATTGACGTGTTTAAAAATGATTAAATACTGTCTCTATCTATAAGTACTCAATGACAGTAAAATTTATCAAAATTGTTGTTAAATTAATTGTATTTTTTTCAAGCAACAATATGTACTTAAATATATGTGGGAGTTTTAAGTGAAAAAAAAAAAAAAATGATTGCTTTAATTGAACGTCTGTGTCTAATTTATATACAAAAAAACAGTGACAATATTCGATACAAATACATTTTTAGTTTGAAGCATTTTTTATAAACAAAAAAAAAAAAAAGATACAATTTATTTTATACTTAAAATGACAATGAGTTATTGATTGTGAAATGAAAAATAATTTACGTTGGAATATTTTTGCACCAATGATGTTGTTAGCTATCATTTTGTTGTGTTTCATTTAATATTTTACCATTATTAGAACACAAACTACTTGATGAATGATTTAAATCAGTTGTAATAATTTTATTTGGATGAATAATAGGTATTGTTGTTTGAACAGTTGTACATGATACTGGTACCATTGGTGGTAAATTCATGGTGTTATTTGTTGAGCCTGATGTCGTTATTGATGGTCTTTTTCTTTCAAGGCTATTTGTTGCTATGTGTCTTCTTGCTGTTGAATTTCTTTCAAGACTATTTGTAACCATTCGATGACGTCGTTCTAAACTAGATATAGGATTTACATCATTGTTATTTCCCTGAAAAAATTATTATATTATTTATAAGCAATATATATTTTAAAAAAATTTATTATAATATATAAAATAAAATTACCGGTAATACTCGATCAACAGATTGTCCTAATCTGTGTAATAAATCTCCACTTTGGCTTTGTCTAAAAGGAACATCTGATCTTTCAATTGATTGACTTCGTCTAAGTAATTGTTCACCAGATTGACTTGAACGTATACGATTTGATTCCGGTGTTGAATGACCAGTTGATACAATATTATTATGTTGACGTTCACATATTTGATTATTTACATGAGGATAACGCATGCGAATTGAATCAATAACATCTAATAAATTTTTGGCATCCATAGCTAATACATGAGCAGCTGATAGCATTCTTTTACGATATTCTGCATCAAGTGTTGTTGATGAATATGATTGTGCTAGTTTCATTGATGACACAAGATCAGCCATATCTTTACTTAATACTTTATGTGCCATTTCAACTTCTCTATGTGCTGATGCTGGTAGAATATCAACAATTATATCAACTGATGATAATAATTCTCTCAATTCAACACCAACTCTACGTACTAATTCTAAATATTGTTCAGCTTTACTTTGTTGTACACCTTGTAATAAAGACATAACTGCACGTACAACATTTGTTGTACAATCATATACTTTATCATTTGTTCTATCTAAATCAGCTGTTGGTGTTGGTTCCATTTTCTTAACAACTATTATTTTATCACTTTTATCAGAACCAAATGAACTTGTATTTGCACTGTTAACATCGTGACTAGGAGATTGTGTCATTGATCTTGGTACTGGTGGACTTGCACTTTCATCACCACTTGTTGCAATTGACAATCTTTTTTCTTCTCTTGCTAACCAACGGCTATCTTCTTCAGACTGTCGTTGTTGTTCAAATAAACGTTGTTCCAATAATTTTTGTTCCTCATCAACGTTTATTGAATCCTCAGTAATATTTTCAAATAATCCAGACTGACTACTTCTCTGAAACTGAATAAATAATAATATAATTTATTAAATTGTTTTCTTTTAATTTATAATCCAACAATATTATTTAGGGAGTACATACATTTAGTTAGATTAAATTAATTATTAAATATCAGTTATCCGTTGTAATGATTATTTTTCAGGACAAAATAAAATATATGTAGGTATATTTACAATTATTGTAAAAAATAAAAGATTAAAGAGATGCATAATATTTAATTAAAATATAAAACAATAAAAAAAGAACCAACAACACATAACGTTGTGTCATGCAAATAAAAAATAAAATCCATTCATTCACCATGCCCAAATTAATTATCCTGTTAAATTAAAATTCTTATTTTTTAGATTGAAAATAATATCAATCAATAATGTTAATTTTATTTATTTTCATTGTTTAAAAAAAATATATATATATAACAATTGTTCATATAGTATGACGTGCGTGTGTGCATAAATGAGTGTACAATAAACGGTGCAACGAAGAAGACAAAAAACAAATAAATATAACCAACCAGAAAAAAAAATAAATAAATAAAATAACAAACACAAAATAAAATGAAAAAACAAAAAAATAAAAAAAAAAACACCAATAAATAATTCAATAATTTCGTGGGTAAATTATTTTTTTTTATATAGCAGATGCGAATATTATTTCCTAGGAGGCATTCTCAAACCTGATCTGGATGAGCCTCTTCCAAGAGTGAGCCACTAGAGGACATGGTACTGTCATTACCAGCTGATGAAACAAGAGAACTGGACATTGTTCCATCAACAGATGTTGAAAGTTGTTGTTGTTGTTGTTGTTCATCATGATTTGAATGTACAAATGTTGTTATTCTGGCAATACCGGTTGCCATTTGTGGTCCAACTGATCTTGAAACAACAGTGTTCATCATTTGTGGAATCATATTAGATTGTTGTTGTTGGTGTTGTTGTTGTTGTTGTTGTGATACATATTTATGAGGTGATCCTGGATATGATGATTGATTTGTATGTTGATAAGAAGAATGAACAACACCAGTCTGTTGATGATTATTATTTTGTTGATTTGAATGTTGTTGATAATCTTGATGAGATAATTTTTGTGCTTGTACAACTACAGCTGGTGTTGCATGAACAGTATATATTGGTGATGAGCCATTTGTTTGACTATAATTAAGTGGATACTGTGTTGATGAAATTGATGATGATGATGAATTATTTATATTTTGCATTCTCATATTTGTTATATACTGTGAACGAGAAACATACATTGGTTGTTGTCCAGTATTTGTATATAATTGTTGTTGATTATTTTGTCCATGTTGTTGTTGTTGTTGTTGAAAATTTTGTCCTGATGGTGATGTATAAACACGTCCAACTTGAGCATTTTGTGCATGTTGTACATGTGTCATAATTGGTGTTGATGGTTTATATTCACCACTTTGACCACACATTGATGTTTGTGCACGAAATTTTAAAACAGGTCCATACAAACACTCAATCCCAGATGTGGGTACAGAACAAACATTAACACCACTACTACCACCAATTATATTTTTAGATGACGAACAAGTAGAGGATGAGGAAGAGGATGATATTATTTGAGGTAAATTTTGACAACTACCACCACCACCACCACTACTACTACCACCACCACCAATAACAGATGCTTGTAATGGATTATTTTGAGGATAAATAGATTGAGCATGCTGAACAATTTGACTTGATAACTGACAATCTGATACACTGTTTAAACTACTTGGACCAGAACTTCCTGGATTTTCATTCATATTACCACTAATACTTGGACTTTGACTAAAATTTCCAATAATTGCGGAACTTTGGGGAAAATTAATAACTGGACCATATATTTCACTGCACGTTGTTGATGTTATTATTGTTGTTGTTGTTGTTGGTAAAACTGTCGATATTGGAATAGCATTAGATACGTTAAATTTTTGTATATGTGAATATAATTCACTCGTATTATTATTACTATTGTTATTGTTATTACTATTGTTATTGTTATTATTATTATTATTATTATTGTTTCCTTTTGAACTAATCGCGTATAAATTTTGCATCTCTTTAACCTTACGTTGTTGTGGATGCTGATGCGTTAATTGTTGTTGTTTTCTACAAACCGCAGGTGATTGATTATGAACGGATTCAGACATACTAAGACTAGATATCATAGAGGAAATTGTATCATTTGATTCAATTGAATCTAAATTTGTTTCTGAATGAATTGATTCAATTGATTGTGAATTATTATAACTGATACTATTTGGTTCAGATGATGTGGGATCAAAAAATGGTAAATCAGATACTGGGGCAGTTGTAAGGACTTTGTCCTCTTCTTGAAATTGTACCGCGAGTGTATTGAAGGCTGATGCTGGTGTTGTATACACAGACGGACATACCCCCCGTGATTGATTTTCCTTCATCAATTGGGCCAATACCTCTGGATTTTGAGCAACAATATATGTTGATACTGGAGCTGTTGTTGATGTTGGTTGCATTTGATCATCAGTTCCTTGAAGTTGACGTGATGGTTTTGGTGGTGCTACTTCATCTGTACCTTTTAAAATATTTAAAATTAATTATTTATATATTGCAATATATTATAGTTGTTCATATAAAAAATAAGAAAATTTAAACATACCCCATGACATTGCTTGAACACGACGATTTTCTCGTCTCATGGTTTCTTGTTGTTGATGTTTTTCTTCCATCAAAATTTCACTAAATTAATACAAATAATAATTAGATAAATTTACAATAAAAATAAACATAATAAATATATATTTCTTACTGTAAATTTTCACGAATATCTTTGAATGACGGTCGTTTACTTGGCTCATAACTCCAGCAAGATGACATGAGTGAATATAAACGTGGAGGACATCTATCAGGAAGTGCAAGTCTTTCACCATTTTCTAATTTACGTATAACTTCATTATTTTTAACTCCCTGAAATGGTTTGACTCCAAGCATCAATATTTCCCATATACAAACACCTTAATAAAAAATATAAAAATTAATATTTAAATTATATCAAATAATAATAAAATTAATTACCAAACATCCAGACATCAGATGCTGTTGTAAATCTTCGAAAATTAATACTTTCAGGTGCCATCCATTTAATTGGTAATTTACATTTACTTGCAATATAATAACTTTGATCTTCAACCCATCTACTTAATCCAAAATCAGCTAATTTAACACATGTATGATTTGATACTAAAACATTACGAGCTGCAATATCACGATGTACAAATTTTTTACTTTCAAGATATGACAATGCTGTACTCAATTGAAATGTATATAATAATAATGTTGAAAGATCAAGACGATGTTTATTTGATTGTAAATATGCTCTCATTTCACCCAATCTTGCAAGTTCCATAACAAGCCAAATTGGTGCCTCTGAACATACACCAATTAATCTTATAATATATGGATGTTCAAATTGTTGCATTATATAAGCTTCCTCAAGAAATTTTTCAGCTGTTGCTAAATCAGCATCAACTTTACATGTTTTTACAGCAACTGCAATTGTTTGACCATCACGACCTTTGTATGATCCTTTGTGTACATTACCAAATTGTCCTTCACCAATTATTTCACCTAGTTCAACTTGATTTCTAACAATTTCATAATCACGAGCTAAAATAAAAACATAATTATTATTTTTCATAATCAATTGTTTTATTTTTTTAACACTTAAAAGTATTTTTAAAAAAATTACCAGCTGGAGTTGAATAATCTCCTTCTTCATCGACAATTTCAGCATAATCTTCAGATAAAATTGTTCCAGTCTTGTTGATATTTTTTTCAGGACTAGTATTACCATCTTGTCTGTATTTTGGTGGATGTGCATCTATTTTAAATAAATAATAATTTAATTAAATACAATTGTCTCAAATATAATGGAAATAATAATTACTAGCCATATTGATTTATCTAATAATCAAATTCTATTGTCAATACATCCAAGCTTTACACATAACTACAAGTATATAAAATTATTCAATGTCTTTTAAACTTTACCAACCTTTGCATGGACAGGGATAATTTTTCCATGAGACAGCTTGGAACATTAAACATCCAAGTCAAGACATTTTTATGTAGGTGATATTTTTTTATTTATTTTTTATATTAAAATTAATTATCTTGATATTTAAATAATAATTGTGCACTCAATAAATATCATGTCAAACTTGTATTCAATTGAAAATTAATATTGAAATAAAAATATTTATTATTAAAGCAATAATAATTTGAAAAAAAAAAAACAAGTTAATTTTTCATTGGAAATAATTTGCAAGATGACGGGTAATAAACTGGCTCATAAAATATAACGAAAGTAATTTAAAATAAATTAAAAATAAAAAAATATAAATACCTTTTCTATTCCACAACGAAGTGTTGGATCCTGTTGTTAATCTACAATAACCGTCAATCAAGTCTGCAAGACTTTCAGCTTGATCTAGACTCGAGCAAGTAATACTGAGTGTTTCAGCAGCTCCAGCAACACGAAGTTTGATACATGCTTTTGCATGTTCTTTACAATCAGAAACAAGAGTCTGAATTGTTTGAATTTGGGAAAATTCTGCCATTCTTGTTGGCTATAATTTGACATTTAACAAATTGTTAATAATTTATATATATAAAGAAAAAGAACAAACACACAAACAATAAAATAATAAAACAATTAAATGTCAAATACATACCACAGTTCCGCCTCGATGTGCCATATAAGAAATTCCAAGATCTGGACCGATAACAAGCTCCACAGGTATCGACCAACTTGACTATATAATCAGATAAAAATTTATTATTTTAAATAATTAACAAATAAAAATATAAATAAAATATTTATAAAAACTGGTTTAATGTAACTTACTCCTAGTGCACAAATGAATCTTTCTTGATCAAATCTATAATGTGAACGAAGGAGATCGAAGAATTTAAACATACACTCTAACTCAGTGAGAGCTGCGACCTTCTTGAAGTGTTGCTGAATAAGTTTACGCAATGTTTTTGGCTTCACACCATTCAACACTGAGCGTGGAAGGAATTTGTGCAATCCAACCTGTTGAAAAAAAAAACAACAACAACATTTATAATATTAATCTGACAAAGATGTAGCTAGACAAGAAAATAAAAAAAAAAAGATAAAAAATAATTTAAATATTATTATCATAATGAAAGATCAGAAAAAATAAAATAAAAATAATAGTTAATTTTTATTTGTCAAATGTTAAACTGACCTCTCTTTCAAGATACTCCAGATTACTTTTTTTATCAAGTGCAACTTGCGGCATGTCTTTGAAAAAATATCGAATCTCAAGACAGCAAAGTTGAACAGCCACATCTTGGTCAAGCGTTGACTGATTTGCATTGAGATAATCATTTCTTACCTGTTTTTTTTTTTTTTTAAATAGAAAAAAAAATAAATTACAAGTGTTAATCTATTAAGTTAATCTTGGTTAATATTAATTTCAATAAAATGATTAATTTACCTGATCATAATAATAATAAAATGTAACTTTATCCTTTTCATACAAATCGTTGAGGTTTTGTGGCAAGTATCTTACTCTAAGCTCATATCTCCATTCAGAATGTGGATGTTTTTTTTCATATTTTTCTTGTACCTAAAATATAATAAATATTATATTCCAAGAAACAAAAATTGTTAAAATTAAAATTTAACAATATAAAAAAGATAATTAATTTACCTGATACATTGTTGTATCTTGATGAAGCCAATAGCTCTCACCAGAACCAGGATGATGAAGTCTCATAGCATATAAATTTCTATAATTACGAGTACCAGCAGCAAGACGACTTGTTAATAATGATATAATACCACGTACATCCATTGCATCACCAAATTTAACAACATTCATTCCACCATTTGGTAGATGTACCTTCAAGGTGGCTTTATCCATTGGTGTTGGTGATCCATGTGGTGGTGTATTTTTACCTCCAGCAATTTGAATTCCACCAC
The DNA here is from genome assembly GCA_015776835.1 of Aphidius ervi. Taxonomy (NCBI): domain Eukaryota; kingdom Metazoa; phylum Arthropoda; class Insecta; order Hymenoptera; family Braconidae; genus Aphidius; species Aphidius ervi. The sequence goes on along the minus strand of MKYW01000003.1, from coordinate 1,312,150 downwards.
CAGCTCCAACACCATTGCCATCATTTCCTCCACTCATCCCTTCATGACTGAAATCAAGTTGTAAAAAAAAAAAAAAAACCACAAAAATGAATTAAATTTCTCAGTCAAATAGAAATAAGCTACTTCCCTTCAAATAATAAATCATGGGAAAAGCTTTACGATGCATGACTTTTACCCATCAACCAAGTATCTTATTACTTTATTATTTTTATTTTTCATAAAACAAAATCGATATGATGATATTTGTCCAGGACAAAGATACTTGATACTCATAATAAATTAAGTATCAAAAAAAAAAAATAATAATAAAAAACAAAAATAATGAGAATTTATAAATAAAAAAAATGCTTTTAGTTGGATTTTAAGGAAGTCAAGTAAGTCAAGTAAATCAGGCAATGAAAAGAACAATATAAATGTGAATTTAAATCGCGTGTTTGTACTCTATGAATAAGGGGAAAACTAACTTACTCGTGTTGACTTCCGTACTAGGGTTAAATAAGGAAAAAATAAAAAAAAAAAAAAATACAAAACATCGTTTGTGGTGCAAACCGGATACTCGGACTTCTTCACAATCCCACACGTATCCTCAATATGTATATTTGTGATATTTGAAAAAAATATAATAAATATAATTTTGATGAATTTATATATATAGAAAAAAATATTTTTACTGGTAATTAAAACAGTAAATAAATTATTAAGAAATAATTTTGTACATTAAATACTGTCCCTGAGTTTAAATACACCTGCATTATTGTCGCCCACAATTTTACCTTTCCCTATACGACTTTCTATATTGGACTTTTACATGGTATCTTCAAGATAACGATTATGTATAAATTCGCATATTTTATACAAGCTACTGTCACTGATATTTTATTTGATAAAAATTTTACAATATACATTTGAATATTTTTATTGCTCAAAATCAATTTATCAATAATTTTATTTTTAGTAAAATTAGTTGAATTTAATTTCTATTAAAATTTAAATAACACAATTATCTGATTGTAATAAATATTCAAAAAATAAATTAATAGAATTATTTATACTTTATTCAATATTTTTGTCTGGCTAAAATTAAAATAAAATATTTATTTGTATTTTTACTGGGAGTTAATAAAATCACCTTGATCTTGTTACTCTGTGAAATTTCCATGTTCCAATTGTGTCTGGACTGTAGTGTGTATCATTACAACCAAATTGTCCCAATGCACAAAGTAAACCTTTACTATTACGTTGCCAAATACTTTCTTTTGGTTTTGTTGTATTTTCAATTTGTCTTCGTACAACAAAAACATCATCAACTGGTGATTTAACAATATTATTAAAGTTTTGTACACAATCCATTGCCACCGGCCACGACATCACGCTTGTTTTACACTCAATAAGACTAAGCATTCTACACTAAAACTATTTATGATTAAAATATTTTTTTTTTTAATTTTTCTATAAACAAATGCAATTTTTGTTTTTCAAGTTTTAGATCAACATGATGATCCATGATTTTTTTGAGGTCAAGCTATAAATGGTATTGACGTATATATTATTTGATTAAGAAGAAAATAAATAAATAAAATTGTTTAAAAAATAATAAAATAAAACGTAGGTGTTTGAACACAAATTATTGGAAAGTGTTTGTGGGTATTTCAAGATTTAATCAAGTGATTTGTACTGACATTTATTTATCGATCACGATGAGTTAAACAATTCAAACTCTAACTTTTTATATTGACACGATTTTTTTGCAAATGGTATATTTATTTTGTACAAGATATATATCTTGGTAATTTATTTATCAATTTTTATAGATCCACGTGGATTTAAGTTTAAAAATAAAAATAAATCACAATTTTTTTTTTAATGATAAATTTACATTTTATATCAATGATGATAAATAAATAATAAATAAAAATAATAATTAATTTTCAATTGATGCTGTGTATTAATATTACGAAATATTTTTTTTGTTTATTAAACATAAGAGGTGAAAGAACAATCGTGGTAGACGTGTGTGGGCACTAGTCTACCAAATTGGAAGCATGTATATTAAACTTCGCGCTTTGCTAAAACAGAGAGACATGTTTTAATAATAAATATATTTTCGTTGACAAACCAGTAATAATAACCCGGAAATTTTTATCGTATTTAGATTGACAGTATACGTGATATTAAAATAAAATAATACAAAACAAGTTTAAAGAGATTACAATTATTCATCAGCATAAACATTTTATATAATTTTTAATAATAATTATTATTATTATAAAACTGATAAATAATTATAAATAAATAGTGTATTTTATTGTATGTCATCATTAACATGTCGTCATTGTTTATTTCAATGTATCAATGATTATGAATCACTAAAAATATTATAATAATTTTCACATTTAAAATTATCACACAGTATTATTTTATTTATTTTTTTTCTACTCATGTTTCACATATAATTTATAAATAATCCTCTCAAATTTCACTTGCCACACAACTAATTTATAATCCGTGTGTCGATATGCAATTGATAATTATAACTGATATTAAATTTGCAAATAAATTAATAAATAAAATTAACGGGTGTTGTCAGATTCAACGTCAAGTGCAAACTGATCAGACACAAACCAGCAAAGACTTGGTAGACCTTCTTTTTTCCCTCCTCACCAGTCTCGCGGTGTCTACCGATGCGTGGGTTGTTTTAACAAACCGCACTCTTTGCAAAATTCCCATGGGGTCGGTCTATAAGACTCAATGAAGATCGTGGTTTCCTTTTTCCATTAAAAGCGAAAAAATATATACACAAGTTGAAGAAGTATAAAAAAAAAAAAATATTTATATTTAAAAAAAAAGTATATATATACATATTATTAAATAAAACAGAAAGAATAAAAAAATATAAAATAACCAACAAGATTCGTGTCGAATATTTTACGACACACATTTATCATCTCTGAGCCCATCTGTCCGAGAATCAAAGTGGGAAGGCTCTTATTTTGGTCGTGGATCTATTCTAGAAAGTCCGGAAGTTCATCCACTCTAGTAAAAATAAAAATAATAAAAAAAAAAAAGCTTGAATTTTTTAATAAAATCATTTGAGAATTATTATTTTTCTTTTTTTTTCAGTCTAATAAAAAAGTTGATATTACTACAACTCGTATCGCTGGACCTTCGATTCAACAGTAATAACCCTCAATCATAACTTCAAACAGTTTACTAATAATTTAAGATTAAATTAACTGATGGAAAAATGTAATATTTTGCTCAGTTTATTGCCAGCTGGCTTGGTCTAATCGTGCTTTTCTAATTACACCTAATTATCTCTTAAATTCAACTAATTAAAAAATTTGATTTAACAAAAAAATATATAAATATATTTTAATTTTTTTTTGATAATTTAATTAATCATGAATTTAATTAAACTTGTGTATTTTTTTTTTTGTTATTTAATTGTTTTTATTGAGGTGATTGTTGGTGAATCAACAGATGATACAGTTGAAACATCACCAGAATATTTAAAAGAAATTGAATCCAATGAAGTGACACCGATTAATTCAACAGTCAAATTAAATGTCAATGATTATTGGATGGCTAGAGCTGGTGTTATATCAAATGACCTGATAAATATTCAGGCAATTATTGTTAAAGATGAAGATGCTGATACTTGTTTACAGGGAATACAAAAATCGTAAGAAAATTTATTAAATTTAATGATAATTTATAAATAATAATTCATTGAAATTTAATGATAATAATTTTGTCTAAGAACAAAACGATACATGATGTGTGCCGGATCCATACTAACGAAGAACCGGATCCTCACTTCGGCATCCTGTTTACATGAAGCCTTACATATACGGTAAAAAAAAAATAATAAAATGTCAAATGTTTTAATAAATATTTTTATGATTCGGTATTGTTTAATTTTTTTTTTATTTAGACATAATGTACGTGCTCCTCTTGCTGTTGTAATAGCACCACTAAAATCAACCGTGCAGATAATTAGAGTTACTGAATATAGAATTCATCCAAATCATAATACAAATCCATACAGTACAAATTATTCAAAACACAATATTGCAATTTTAAGTTTAGCATGTAAAATTGAACAAGCAAATTATTTTAAAATTGAATTACCAAAAGAATCAGTTGGAAGTATTTGTAGAGATGAAGATTGTGTAGTTGCTATTTATAAAAGTACTAGTTACGTAAGTAAATATATGTTTATTTATTATTATTTTTTTTTTTTTACAGTAAAATGTAAAACAACTTGTTGTTTATTTAGTTGATTATATTTTAAATATAGACATCACATGTTATGTTACAAACACTTGCACCACAAATACCCTCAGTTTATCGAAAACGTCGTCAAGTTGATACTGAATTAATGAAGTTTAAAAAAATTATTGAGACAGTTAAAAGACTTGTTAAACGATCAACTGATGGTTCACATTCATGCGCACAAACAGGAGCTGCAGTGATGCGAAATAATACACAGGTAATAATTAATTTAGAAAATAAAAAAAAACAAATCATTATGTAATTATTAAAATTAATTTCAGGCAGCTATTGTAGCTGTGTCATGTGATGACCGTCAAGCTGAAGCTAAATGGGAGTATACTGATATTTATAATAATGAAGAATGGATTCATAATATTCTTAATGACTGGAACCAAACCAATTCAAATGGAATATCACAAATTTCAGGAAAAAATAGCACAATGATGAATGGTTTGCCAAATAAAAATTGTGGAAATTGTGTTTTTAATTTTTATATTACTGTTGGTTGTAAAGAAAAAGGTACTTGTCCTGATCAAAATAAAACAGAACAAGTGACAACTGGTAATACTTGGAATACTGAGGTTAATAATGCTCAAAAACCACTTCGTCGATTTATGCCTACTGTTGATTCAACATACAGAACTAGAGATCCATTCAATAGAAGAGTTTCAAGATTTGATAATGATTCTGTACAAGAAGAATTTTCTAAAATTGATTCAGATGATACTGAACTCATAGACATCACAACAATGAGTCCATGGATGCGTAAAAAACTCGAATCAATTAGTAAATATAAAATAATTAAAGTACCAAAACGTATAGAATCCAATGAAGAATTAAGTAATTTATTAAAAAGAAGACAAATTTATTCAACTATTCAAGACAAAAAAATTAATAGAAAAATTCAACGTTAATACATAAATTTTAATGAAAAAATGTACTATATTATCTCAACGTAAATAAAATTATATTGTGTTTAAGAAAAGTTTATGTTGCGTTTAAGAAAATTTCATATGAATTATTAATTTTTTTATAAACATAATTTTAAGTACTATAATATACGATTATGTTTTGAGCACAGTTAATTAATGAGAACCGTTTTTTATAGCTCCATTTAGTAAACATGCAAAAATAAACATTGGTCTTTTGATTTTTTATGTCAGATACTTTTAGTATTAACACGTTCATTATGCAATAAGTTCTTATGGAGTGAGAATTGTTCTATAATCGAAAAAAAAATTATTCTACTTTTAAAAAATATTTTAATAATTTAAAAAATATTTTTTTTTAATTAAAGAAAACTTTTAATTAATTTATGGATTAAAATTAAAATTAAAATTATGTCAATTAAGTATAAAATGTATTTACAAACAGTAGTTATTTTAGTGATTGTAGTGACATTTACTTCGATTGAGTGTAATCAGATGGATAAACTTGAAAGGACCTCGAGTAATACAAAGCATCATGAGAAAAGTCAATCATTAAAGTCACCAGGATTATTCAAAGAAATAAATAAACGACAGACAAGTGATCCGTGGATTGTTAAGGAATTTACAGGTCGTGAAGAAATAATGAAGATGCACGCATATATTGTGAGAGATGAAAATATTCCAACGTGTTGTAAACCAGCTCAAGCAGCTAGGTACAATTTAATAGCCAAGGAAATTTACTACAAGTCCAATACTCTATATTTTTTTTTTTTTATAATTTTTATCTACTTTGTTTTAGCAATAAGCGGTACTTTATGTGCACCGGAGCTATTCTGACCCTCAAACACGCTATAACAACAGCATCCTGTATGCACTTTGCTGATATATACGAGTTAGTTTAACGTAACTTTCAAAACACGCTTGTTACTATTTTTTTTTTTAAATAGTTTATTATTGTTTTTTATTATTTTACATTTAGACATCATATTGACGCAAATCTTGCTCTTCAAATTGGCGGAATTACTTCTAAACCTTATGTTATTCGAATTAATCGTTATGAAATGCATCCAAAATATGCTTATGATGTAGATGCAAAGGATCATCCTACCCATAATCTTGCATTGCTGTATCTTGCATGCAGGTAAATGTTTTTTATAATACATAGTTGCATAATAAAACAATTTAATATCTCTTACTGCTTATTTTAGTATTATTCCAGGAACTGCAGTTGTTCCTAAACTTCCTCGAGGAATATTTGACGATGTTGGTCACATGTGTTGTGGCAATGAATGCAATGTTATAACGATCGTTCAAACTTCAAAGGTACGTAATGACATAATTAACATACATATATGTAAATTGAGTAAATTAAATTTTTAGAATCTTCAATTTGCAAGAATTTTAAAAGCAAAAAATCTACCATCACCAAGGCATGAACTACCTGACGAGTTAGATGTTAAAAATACTGTAAGTGGTGGCTATCATGGAAGCTTTGACTCACTTTCTGATACAAATCCACCAATACGAGCAGGAAGAAGTATTAAATTGCGATCTTCTTTAACATCTACTTCACGACGTTCTCGTTCAGATGATAATACAGACACTAAAAAAAATTCGAAACCTCGTAATTCGAAAAAACGAAAAAAAGCCAAAAATAACGTGGAAAAAAATGTCAAATCAACAACAGTTAAGTCATCTGCAAAAGAAAATAATAGCAGAAGACAAGCTGAGATATCTAAATCAGGCAATTCATCGAAAAATATTGATAAAAATGACATGGAAGATTACAACAAGCTGGAATCAGTAATCACAGCACAATTAACAGACATGAATGAAGCTAGCATACAAAAATTTGCACAAGAAATTGTTGATGCAACAATGAAACAATTAAATAATACTGCAGGAAAAAATAATTCAACTTTAACAACAAATAAATCAGAGGAAGCTAGTTTACTGGCTAAAATAATATCAAATTCAAACGGAAACAGTAGCATTGATGATATTGCGCGAGCATTTACGACAGTGATAACACGAAATAATAATGTTTTATCAGCATCCTCTGGCCTTAATGTTAACCTTGATGAACTGCCTTCACCACCAGCAAAATATGTCAAATGTCCTCCACTGGGAACTCCAATTATCATTGAAAATACGCTGGTAATAAAAATTTCATTTTATTTCAATTATGGTAAAAAAATGTTTTACATTTATTACAGGTTGGTATGGTTGCTTATACGTGTGATGATGTTCAAAGTTGGGTTGAATGGAAATATGTTAGTATATCTCAGAATTTAATATGGATACAAAAAAGATTAATCAGCATACAGCGACATGCACCACCAGTTGATTGTCAAAATACAGGAAATAATTGGCAAAATGATGAAAATGTTGGACCAAGATCACTCATCAATACTCGAAATAATTTATCATGGCCTCCTAGAAGTGTTCCAAAACAGAAAAGTGCCTACGATGAGTATCTTGAGAGAATACGTCCAATTCGACAATTTGGGGATGATAATGTAGTCAACAATACTTATCAACCAGGAAATGCAGATGAATTACTTAGATACCAAAAAATGGAACAAACAAGAAGAATGAATGAAAGAAATCTTCGCTTTGGTAATGATGATACTCAAGGCAACACATGTTATAGAAGAGCTGATGGTTCATTAGACTGTCGAACAACTGCTAATAAATATGCACTACAATAAAATTTTTAAATTCATATTATTAATGACGTCTAATTAAAGGATGTGTTAAGTTAAACCTGTATGTGCTCGATTAATACTGTTTCTCAGAATTAAAACAATGAGCTTTCTCTTCATAAAATCTATGTATCATGTAATCATTAAACATACTTCTTTAGACACTTGTAGATCAATCTGAAGGTTAATTTGTTTCTTAGAATGTCTGCACATTTATAATTACAATTTTATGGGAGACAAAAATTTAGTTATACAGTAAGTATCACGGTAAAAAAAAATAAAAAACATAACAAGAAAGGAAGAATCCCGTTGCACTATCTTATATATCTGACATAGAAGTTTCAACAACTTCACACGACAACCAAATCTCAAGCAACATTGACTACGCCCTGAATAAAATACACTTCCTTTCTTTCTTTTTATTATGAATCGTTAATTTTACTGACACTATCAACATACTTAATGGTACCGCTATAATAATTTGATTATTTTTCAAATTCACTCAATCCGATATACTTGGTTATTTTTTTTTTTCAAGATTTTATTAAATTGTGTAAACTGCGTATTATAGCATATTGGTGTACGATCATTCAATATACTTACTCGCTTGTTTCAAGATACTGGAAAACCCGATAAACTGGGCGACGATACATGAAGAGGTGACCTTCCACACGATCCACCATCATCCTAAATACACTTCATTGGTACTTAATTAAATGTTCACTAAACACTTATGAATTATTATCAATGGCTTATTCAAATATCACCTTCAAATATGGTTTATTAATTTATTTATCACTGTAATAATTATTCCACAAAAATTTTATTAAGGACGGTGTTAAAATTTAGTAATATTTGTTTTTTTTTTTTTTCGAAGGACGGNTTAAAATCTCATTGTTTTGTGATTGGAGATATATTTTTTTTTTTTTTAGTAATATAAATATACAAAATTAATTAAGCCTTAGTTCGTAATGAATTTCCAAATATTTTTATAATTGTATTTCCAAAATTATCCAATAAAATTTTATGAAACAAACCAGCTCTGACGGTGTACCATTAGTTACTCGCGGTCACTACTACCCAAGCAGTTCCTAAATTTACACAACCCATCGATATTGTATAATTTCATCCACACAAAAATGAACTATAAAAAAAAATATATATATTTAAATACACTTTTAACTGACGTGCACTGGATGGATTAGTATTTGGTATGAATATTAATTTTATATTTTATTTTCAATAATAATCCAATGGACGACAATCCTTGAACACATACACCGGCCGGCCGGCACTGCGCCAAATGAATGAAAAAAATTTATCCGACTAAGTATATCCTTTTAACCTTGACTAAACTTTTTTTTTATTGTCTACAAACTACTAACGTCATGCAGAAATAAACTTTTAATATAATTTATAAAATAAATGTCAAATTAAATTGGCCAATTGTAAAGGATAAAATACAGGAACTTGGCAACAGTGGTTGAAACAAAATGTAAGATACGTCCTGCCAGAATGAGGGAGCAGGCGCTCTGTTGGGGTGCGGCAAAATTGCGCCGCGACGCTCAACGTTATATATTCCCTCTCTCCTTTAAAACAATCCTGGCAAACCGTACCAGCCTTTACCACCCATCTTCCTTTTTTGTTGGACAAGCTACGTTACCGCATCCCTAGCAATATCGCTTCATCTTTGTCTGATCTCTCTATGTAAAAGCTGGCTTTTTAAAACTATAACTAAACTTTTTCTCATACAACTCCCCGCCTTTTTGAAACATCCACGAGTAAATATACAACCCCTCTTTTTAGTCTAAAGAATATTCTGTTTTGAATGTTCAATATTGCGTGTATGAAGAGGGGTTGTAAATCGGGGCAACATTCTGTCACCCTAATACATATTAACAATTTTATATATGCATGGTTAAATGAATATTGGTTTTATACTATGATTATTGATTTTTCTTGTCTGTATGTTTGTTTTTTTTTTTTTTAAATTTGATTAATAGAAAGATGAGACTTGTGTTATTCGGGTCAAAGTTTATATGAAATGTGTTGATGGCTGTAAAAATTTATTTATATTTTTTCAACAACCCTCAACGATAAAGCATTATGCTTTACATGAAGCTAGAAAAAAAAAAGAGAAAGTAATAAATTTATAGATTTAAAAATTGCGATAGTAAGTGTGACACATGTGACTAAATTTTGAACACCCTCTAGTGCGTGTTGTAATACAAACTGGAGAGATAAGTATCTCATATCTCAATGTGTCAGAGACTGTTGTAATGAAAATAATAATTTTATTATTGAAAATGACAAAGCTATCATCAAAATTACCATACAAGTCGAATAAAACAAAGTAAAATGGAAAAAAAAAATTATATAAGATAATAATAAAATTAGTTGGTAGTTATGATAAACTATAATTTAGTTTGCAAAGTATTGTAAAGTTAAGAATTACATTTAACCATAGGATGTCTTTTGATTCAATCACTCAGTTACAAGAATTATTTTTGCTGCTCTTTTGCACTCTGGGTCAACTGAATGTATTTTTTTTTTAATTTTTTTTATCACGCAAACATTTTCTTTTGTTTCTTCTAGTAAAACCACTCTGGCTTTTATTCCCTTCAACATCATAACGTCAGTGGGATGGACATTTCAATGAAACGTATTATTAGAGTTTCATGGACCCTTTAATTTTTTAATTCACCGTTGTGTTCTTTTGTTTTTTTTTTTTGTTATTTCTATTTCAATTGATGCATTTGTTTTTATAACAAATTTTATAAACGACTTTTGTTTTCATTCAAACAAGAGTTACATGTTTCATAAACATTTTTTATCAGATAAAAAAAATCATTTGAAAAAAATAAAAAAAAATCTTAAAAGTAATTAACGGAAAGCAAATTGTATATATTTTCTGAAAAAATAATCAGGTAAATAACAAGCAAGTATCTAGAAATCCTAAGGATCTTTAGTAAATTTCACACGGAAAACAAGTTTTACAATTTATCAGAAGAACAATTTTATAAACACATAAAACAGAAAGAAAAAAAAAAAATATTAGCTACATGTATGTACTACACCATATGTCTAATGTGGCAACGCCAGCTCAAAGTAAACATTCAGCATTGGCTAATTATGCGGAAGGTAAAAATTTCATATCCCAATCTAACGTTGTATATTTATCGATCTGTAAAACATCAAGCATCTTTTGCCACGCGATTCTGCTACCAGGGAAATTCAATTGAACCCCTTGAACTACTCTTGAGACTCATTTACATGTATTTAAACTAATTGAATTTATTACTATAACAAAAGTACTTTTGTTATTCAATTTTATCAGTTATAAAAAAATAATAAAATAAACAAATAAAAAGGAAACTCTCGAGATATATTTTGACACTGCAGTATAATGATGATGACAAAATAATGGTGATGATAATAAAAACAATAATTGAAAATGATTTCAGAGAAAGAAATAAAAAAAAAGAAAGACCATCAGATTAATAATTGAAATATTAATGATTGTATTGCATTTTAATAATCAATAAGAAAATAAAAGTGACAACATAAGTGGTTTGACCTCCAGTCTCGAGCCAAATCATTTTATCTTTCATTCGAGCACTCGAAAGCATGACGAGAATACATTCCTGCATGACTAATGTAAAAATGAACAATTACACGATATAACTATAATTCAACATTCACATGAATTGCTACTGATTCAAACTAATAACATGTATATTTTCAAGTACCAAATAATATTTATATAAATTATTTAACATAAAAATTATACACATCAAAAATAATAAATATACAAACGCACTTATACCACACATTCAACTCATAATATTATTTTTCCTGGAGGAAAAAAAAATAATAAAAAATATTGATAACAATGAAATTTTTCCTCTCATCAAATGACTCAAGTTCATGATGATGATTCAAATATATTGTGTTCTACTTTGTACATATACAATACAAAATAAAAAAAAAAAATTTGATAAAAGAAAAAAAAAAAAAATCGATAAGACAGAATCGTGTTAAAATTATCGAGACAAAAGTGTCGACAAGTTGAATGAACTTTAAGGCGGATGTATGCAGTGTGAGTTTTAAATAAGAATATTTAATTGACATTAGAATTCAATCGGTAATATAAAGTCTAAATAATCATTGAATATTTATTTTTTTTTATTCATTTAATTTTTTATTTTTGAAAAATTATATTTGATATAATATTTGTTTAATTTATTAAACATTATTTTTGTATAAATGTAGAAATTTATTTAAAAGAAAAATATTAAAATAGCATGTTTGAGAAAATTTTAAATTCAATGTGCAATATGCTTCCTGTCTGATATTGTGCGCATGACGATTACAGTACAGACCATAAACGTCAAGGTATGCAAAGACATAAATAAAACTACCGCCATCGTAATTCTCAGACATGTAGCGGTATTATTTAGTCAACTTGGTGTGTGTCACCTTGACAAAATGCAGCTTTGTTATTAAAAATATATACATAATTATATTATACACAAAAATTTTCACCTTTTCATTGCGGCTATGGTAAAAAAATTATTATTTTTCTTTGTTAAAGAGTAAAAAAAAAAAGTAAACATCTGCTTTTAAAATTGATTCAACATATTCATTAATATATAGCAGATATATTTTTTGATAAATTTAAAAAAAAAGAAAACATCTGCTTCTTTAATTGAATTTTCCAAGGTGTATTTGAGTGTGTTTTATTATTTTTTTTTAAATGCAACTTTGTAATGGCATATCGATTGAATTTATCAGCTGTATGGAAAGCCAGTGTTTGTTGTCTGGCACATTGATGAATAATTATCACAACCTGAAGTGTGCTCAAGTGCCAAGAAAATGAGCTTCAAGTGTTTTAAATATGTGCATAAATATTGTTGCATTTTTAGAGGATAAATTATAGAATTTAGAAATAATGATGAATATTTTTTCAGAACGCATTTGAAATTAGAGAAGTAACTGAGAAAGACAAAATAGCCCTCAGGCGCACATATGTCTATGTTTATTAATAGAAGGGTTATCAAACTTGGCTTTTTGGAAATTGAAATTCAAGTATTTAAATTTACTGATACAGTCCAGATAGATAACAAACTATCGCTATTATAATTAAAAAAAAAAAAAGGTTATATCAGTGTCAAGTGGTATTAACAAATTCATGATTAATCATAAATTATTACTATTATTTTTTTTGTTAACATTAATTTTATTAACTGTATACACACTTTCAATCCTTTTTTTTTTTTTTTTATCACTCAATCACAGTATAAACACAAGCTTCTTTATTATGTCAACATAATAATATATTTTTCTAATTTTCTCTCTCTTTCAACTTTTGTTAATCATGAATATTTATTATCATTTTAAAAAGTTGATTATAGATACAAATGAAAATAAGTAGTCAGTATGATAAAAAAAAAAAAATATCTAACAACTTATCTGTGTGTTTGAAAGACAACCATGCAATCTATTTTTACAACGACATATACATCCACTCTGAGTATAAAATAAAAATTTATTTATCATTTTTTCGTTGAAGTTTTATTTATTATTATTAAATGTATTGTGGATAAAAATTCAATATATATAAAACTAGATAAATGGAAAATAGAGTTTTTAAATTTTTTTAAAAGGTAGATAGGTAGATAGATGAATATATTTATAGAAAAACAGAAGCAATGACGTGAAAGGTGGGTAGGACAGACAGGCATGTAGACGGAAATGATACGAAAGGCCGACACCTGTACAAAAATTCTATGCACCAATGTCACTTACAGCTTGTATCGAAGACCTTGAAAATTGATTTCTTTAAAAAGAATTTTTATTTTGTTTCTTTGTTTTTTATCTCCTATTGGCTTTTAGCCTGTTCTAAGTGGGCTAAGAATTTCAATCTGACATTGAGGGTGACACCCAAAGATTCAAAAAAATTTTACTGACTTCTGGTGCGACTAGTTTTGCTAAATAAATAAAAAAAAAAAAGCATACTAGACATACTAAAAAAAAAAAAACAACAACAATACAAAGAATGCTAGGACCATGTTATTCCAAAGAATTGATGATGGCATCATCATTTTAAAAAAAAAAAACTAATAGCTGTACAAATGAATTGAAATACTTGTACGATTATTATTAAGAAATAAAATTAAATAAAAATAATATTATCTGATGTAGATGAAACATCAAAAGAAGGCAACTTATCTCTAAAACATCATGAATAAAAGAGCCCTGTAACTAACTTTGGTAAAAATACATTGAGTATTTTTGGATGTCGTCAAAGACCAACTGACTCACTGAAATTTTACTAACACCCTTCTATTTTATATATTTTTTTTCACCCGTTTAATACACATACATAATATGTATTTATACATACAAACTAAGCATCATTAATTCCATGGGACACCACATTATATATACCCATCTTTTATAATTCTTTGTCTTTTTTTTTTTTTTTTATTTATATTTCTTTTATCATGTATACTTTGAATTGTTAAAACGAGTTCCCATCTTTCATTGTATATTTTAATTACGTCATTTTAACCAGTGACAAAAACAGGGGGCTGTAAAATTTTTTAACCC